>WBMY01000028.1:121518-131786 GCA_013397315.1 Donacobius atricapilla | reverse complement strand
TGTGCTGGTTTGAAAGTAAAACCAGTGAAAGACTCCAAGTCAGAAATACAATTTAATAGGGGGGGGAAAAAGTAAAATAAAATAAGTTAAATAATACAACCTGCTAGTCAGGGCGCTGGTAGCAGTCCAGATGAAGTGGTCTCATTGAAGCAGTGATCCTTTAGAAAAGTCCGGTACCTCCTGTCCTCTGGGAATCCAGCGGGTTGAGGGCCCCCTGTGCTATCCCGGGTTATATCCAGGTGGGAATGCTTGGCTCCTCCCCATGGGAGGAGCATCCCACAATGGAATGATGTAATTTTATGAGTCATGCAATGGGTCCTTGATTGCCCATTAAACAGAGATAACTCCCGGATGGGAGTTACCCATGAGTCATACAGCAGAGCATGAATGGGCCTATTAACAGAAGATAGTCCAGAGGGTGGGGACAAGGGAAACACTGCCCCACCTGGTTTCAACAGCTCATGAAGATGGCGATAGAATACATACCTTGGGCATATCTTACAGTGTAACCTAGGACACCAAACCAAACCGAAAACAAGAGAATTTTTTTTAAAGAAGAAACCAAACTCTGGGGACAAGAGATGATCTACATGCTCAAACTGTCCCCGTCAGGGTGTTGTGATGTTCCTGAGGTCTGCTGCCTGTGAAAGACTGGATTATTAGCTGGGTTGTCAGCATATAGGCCTTAACCTTTAACCTAGCCCTGAAGTAGTCAGGCAGTTAGAATAGATTATCTTTGTAACTCCTTTATACAGAATGCTTCTATTCTATTCTATATGACCATATTTTACCTGTGATTGATCTCCTTAATGAATAAATACCTATTTCTTCGAAACACACTAAGCTCTTGACCTCAACAACTTTGTCATTCTCTGTCTGCTGTTTCAGAAGAGCTAATAATGCCTAAAGAAAGGAACTTTAAAAGCACTTATTTATTTTACAGGTTTCATAATTGCACAATATTCTGCGAAAAGCTACATAGACCTGAGGTGTTGGATAGCCACACTGGGATTAGCATTTACGCTTCTGCATACAAATAAGGTGGGGGGATGATGCTAAGATTTCAACAAGACTCATTTTTCATGAACTATTTACAACATTTTATAATAAATGAAGGAGGATTTTCAAAAATATATAAAAAAAATTCCAACTGAAATCAAAACAAAACAGGAGGTTTCTTACAAAACATGCAAAAAAAACTTGAAAACTTTTTGTTGTAGGTGGTTGTGTGCAAAGCACAGCAGGACATGGGCAGAGAGGAAAAAAATCTCAATAGTTATTGCACAGAAAGGGATTATCATTGGTTTAGAAAGACACAATTTGCTGGAGGCAAGGATAGTATTTAGAGGTGGTCTCTGTTCATAACTGTCCTCATTTCATACTCTTCCCCAGGCATCCAGGAACAGGCAAGGTCACAGAAAGGATATTCTGTTAAATTCACCTCTGTTTTGATTTGATATGAATGCTCTTTTTTTAAATCAGCATGTATAAACATCCACGCTGATAGAATTCTTCCTATTCCCAAATTATCATGTATGCTTCATCAAATCCAGCAAATTCCTCGCTGTCCTGTGTGTCCCAAATGTCACCACACTTAACACAGGGAATTCCATAAAAACATACTCTTACTGAACTGCGAGGTGGAAGAGCAGGAAAAGATACGTTCTATGAAGAAGGTATTGCTTTAGAGGAAAAACACTTGCATATAGAAACTCTAAAGAAAGCTTAAAAGGAAAAGGAAAACATCCTAGAAGTTATTATTTGTTCAAAGTGAAAACATCCAGAGATACTCTAGGCTTTCTTGTCCTGTAGTTCTGGATATTTCAGTAAATCATATGGAAGATAAATACTTGTAGAACAGTTTTCTTCATTATTATGCAGAATTAGATTAAATGTCTTTCTATGATGTAGAAACAGATGACATTTCCAGGGCTGCTGCTTCCTTTTTTTTAAATACATTTACACATGTGCCCATGCGCCTATCAAGTAATTATGGGAAAACATATATATGCAATTGAGTTTTGATAAAATTTATTTTACTTTTAGTGTTGCATACACAAAAAGTGGCCGTATATGCCCTATTAATTAAGGGAGAGGGAGGCAAAAGAATGAAAGTTACATAGGAAGAAGGCAAAAATTCCCTCAGATCTAAATGCTGGAATAATTTACTTATTTACCACTCTAGTCCATAAATACGAAAATAAACCTCACATAGCTCTATCTGCAATCCAAATCTTAAGTCTTTATAACATGACAACATTTTTGCCTCATGGTTCCCTACTCAGAAAATATAAAGCAGCTCTCAAGAAGCAAATCTTTAAGGAGCCTGAATATTTTTTCTGTTTAAAGGAAATAAACCTCTCATCCCATGACAGCAAGACCCCATTACAGAATGTGCTAATTGGCTGCACCCTTTGGGAGCTCAGCGCACTCCACCTTTTATTTCAAGGCTGACACTGCACCTTAGTGTGAGGTTATCACATTAGTCAGTCCCTGTTGTGAAACATCATCTGTGAAAGTAGAATGTAAGTGCAAAATGACTGAGATTCACTCGGACTTCAGTGTCAGCACAAGGTTCCTGTCATATGCCACTGGGCGCATGTGATGTGTCTTTGCCCACCTTACTGATACAAGTACCATAAAAACTTTTCAGTTTGGATACTGCTGTCAATGAATGCCTGTTGTTGTTTCTTTCATGTTAAAAAGTGACTACCTAGCACAAAACATGTTATCATCTGTTTTTATTAGATTTTCTTTATTAGCTTTAGGGAGGCAAAAAACTCTGCAACAGATCATAATTTTTGCACAGCCTTATCCCTGCACTTTTAAGTACAGTGAATCATATGGAGATAAATGTGCATTTGAAAGGTGTCCCCGTGCTATCAGAGGCTGTACAAGTTGTCATTTTGAAAGATGAGAAAAAAGATGCTTGAAGAAAATCAGGAAGGCCACTTTATTGTCCATCTACAAACTATTGTAGAATGACTAAACAATAATAAACCTTGAGATTCTTCACTGTAAGAGCTCAATGAGAAAGAACTAAATTATGCATACACTTCAAAAACCCCTTAAAGAATGAAAAACCACTGTCCCTACTCCCTCAACATATGAAATGCCAGTCAATTCCATGTACGAAGCCTAAGCATAAGCTGAATAGCATCAGTTCTATATGACTGAACCATCCAGCTGGTAAAATTAGATGTCTGATTCTTGTTTCATAATAATACATCAGGAATCACAAACACATGAATTAATTATATGCAACCTTTCTGTAAAACATCTAACAGAGATCACTTTTGTCAAGTACAGAAGCATTCCTTCTTTCTTTAGCTAGATAGTCTGGCATATGCACACACATTCCCATTTCATCAGACAAAAATAGTTGGGGAAAAATGCTAGTTTTTAATACCTAGGCAATCTGCCTGATAGTATAAAAGCTATACCATGGAAAGAAACCAAACCTAACCAAACCCATAAAATGTGAACATTCATCTCACATTCTCTCTTAGTTAGTTCTGCTATCATATAATGAGCCCCAAATATTTCTGTTGCTTCTTCTCAATTCAGGACACTGAAAAAAAACCCAATCTACATAACCAATGTTAGAAGCCAAACTAAATTCACATTCATTGTTCCCTATTCCACAGGCTTTTCCACAGGCTTCTGAAGTTTCAAAATGTTGAAATCAGGCACAGAAAGAAACTTTTGCTCTGAATCAGATGAAGTAAAATTATATAGTTAAAATAATGAAATAGTTAACATTGACAAACTCTTTTGTGACATCTTCTGATTTATAAAGAATTGATTAGTACCCACTGTGATTGAAATTGTGGCTACCTCTAATGAACACCTTGTCCAATACTTGCACAATGCCAGTGCATGAGTGACATTTATGAAAAACCCCAGATATCAGAGTATTGACATCAGACATGGATGCAGCCATAGAAATATTTTAGATTTTTATTTTTCAGACTACTTTTTCATTCCATAAGGAGGGATTTTTTAATACTTCAGACACTTTATTGTAGTAAGACACAGAGAGGAATGTAAATAAATACAGAGAGGAATGTAAATAAATATATATGTAATAAATATATACGTATCAGTCAGATTCTTGGGAAAAAGAAGAGAATGAGGCAGCTGAACACATTCTCAGGGCAGTGGATATGTCAGGCACTACCATCCCTTATATCTTGATTCAGTTCATAACAACTCAGAGCTTCGACTTCCTAAGCCATAATGATATTTCTGATAATGTTCCCCAAATTGCCCTTCTAAATTCAGAGATCATTACTTTGCATGAGAAAGTAGGACTCCATTTAATTTTCTGAAAAAAAAAAAAACCCAAAAAAAAAACTGCATTTAAAATCAGAGTGCCTATGTGCTAACATTTCAGCAAAATAACTTTATGGCTTAACACCATGTATAGCTTTTAATTGTGCTACTATTGTGCTACTTCATTTCTCAACTGTTTTTTTGTATTTTACAGAAACTTTTTAACAATCAAAGTTTTATCACTTTCATGAGTTTAGGGTATTTTATCTACCCTGATTTTGTATTATAATCATTTCACCTAATACTTATTTTTTCATTATCCTTCTACAAATTCAAAAAAGTTATTTTCAGGATTAGAGTTATTTTGGAGATTATTCTAAGTGATTACATCAGTGTTCATTCCCTTTCTCAGAATAATGATTATTTGCTAGACTTGACTGCAAGCCTCTAACAATATGATCTTTCATGATCTAATAAAATTTATACTGCTTTTTGCATATAGCTTCTATTTAAAAGCATTAATAAATATATTCGTAAATCCCAACTCAGCCATTCTCTTTTTGCATTTAAGAATGCTATTTCTTTCATTGAATGTTTCTTTTTCTCTTGAAAAAGAACTTGGAAACATAAAGGTTGAAAAAAAAGTGAGAAGATAACAGTTACTAAATTGGTTTCTAAAAAGAATGAATACATAGACTGAATCTTCATTTCTCAACTGATATCTTCTAAAGAGTTTCTTCTTTGGAGTAAAGAGTTTCTTCTTTGGAGTCAACAGGAGTTTTGTCTATAAATCTGTATTTTTTTTATTTATTAAATTGCAATGTCAAAAAATCATATGCGTGGGAAAAGGAGGAATTAATAACAGTTCTGATGTATTCAGTTTCTGAAAGAAAAAAACCCCTAAAGCTCCAACACTTCATGAACAGGTTTTGACAGTAAAATGGGGACTAATGAGATTGTAATTAGCAAAAGTCAAAGACTGTTGGAGCAACAGATGGATTTCTGAAGCTGTTAGTGTACTACTTAATTAGTGGCTTCTATGAACCATAAAAAACGTTGATATTTAATCTACACAAGAAGAACTTAAAGGATAAGTCTAAATGAATCTGCTGATTTGTTTTTTTGTTACAGCATTACTTAAGTCTATTTACAAAAGAACTTTGTACAACTGTAGTGAGGAAACCATAAAAAAACCCAGATGTGTTTAACTGACATTTTATGCCTATTATACAGCCTTAAAGACAAAATATAACACCAAGATTTTAAAAAATAACCAGCTGAAGCAAAAAGGATAACGAGATATATAAAGGAATACCATGATAGAAAACAGTCATGATAATGTTCCTTATCATGAAAATACCACGGATCAAAAATAATCCTTTTCTATGGAAAATGCCTATTTCTTGACGTTAATGAATGATTTGGGAACCTCGTGTAATGGTGTAATGCTACAGTTTTTAGAGGGTTTGTTCAGAAGGCACAGAAAGGGAAAAGAGCCTTTACAGGCAGCTTTGAAGGTGAGGAGGATGAGCTACTACTCTTCACGTCTGCCATATGAGCAGTAGGAGAGAACTGTGGTTAAACTGCAGCACCAACTGGTTAGATTTTAGGGGGGGAAAAAAATAAACCCTGCAAAAAAGGGTGAAGTATTGAAATACTCTATCTCATTATGTCGCAGGGTTCCTAACTCTGGAATTCCTGAAAAACAAGTGAAGAAAAGCATCCCTCAGGATGCCCATGGTTAAATTAGAGGATCAACTCACTCTCAACATGATGATTCTGTGTTTATGCAGTGTAAAATTTCTATCTAAAATGTAATTCCTGTCACCATGTGATTCAATGAGTTTAAGTAAAACTCCTCAAGGGAGCGATACTGGGAAGGCAGGTAGCTAAGGCAATACTGGCACAAACATGGGGATCAAGGAAGGGATCAGAAACATGCAGATGAAACGGAAGTGGATGAGATTGTTTACTACGGAACAGAGCTTAAATCCTTCTGAGAAATCAAGGAGGAAATGCAAAAGGGACTGGGAAAGTGCCAGAGTGAGAGGGGCCAGAAGCAAGAGGTGCTGTTAAGCACAGCTGTAATGGATGGTGCTGAAGCTGTTAAGCAGATGAAAACACAGAGAGAAACAGAGAAGAGGGAATGTGTCAGAGAACTGTCTGGTGACAAGTTTACTGCATTGAATCAGCCTCTTCAATACTGTCTAACTCCTAATATCATTTTCCTTTCAGAAAGGGCTCTCATTTGATAAGCTGGGCAGTGATATTCTGATGTGCATAGACTCTCTAGTCCTTTGAACAAGGGGAAGAAGACAGGCACACAGCAGAGAGTTAGTGCAGATATATTCTTTGTGTTTCTATGGCTTAGCCTATAGGGAAGATGCAAGCAGAGGCAAATGGTTACTTGGAAAAAATGCTGCTGAATGGCATACTGGGATTCTTGTAATCTGCGTGGGTAGGGTAGCACTCAGCAAAGCAGTGACAAAAATATGCAGTCGGGAGCACAATTTATGTTTCAAAGCAGTTATAGAAGCTGTGAGTCTCTCTAGAGAGGCTCTTTAGAACCTGAAAATCCCCTCAAAATTTACAAAACGTGACACCGGAAGCATTTATATTTAAATGACAATTCACTGCTTCTGCTTAAGGTAAGCTTGCCTGACATCCAAAATCATTCTTTTTTCAACTTGCAAAAAAGGGGAAAGGGAAATAAAACCAAGCTTATTTGTGCCATCATTTTAACTCTCCTTTGCTTCTTCCATTTTGCAATTGATAGGGTTATTTCTGCAACACAAGAAACCCTGCACACACAAGGGTGCAATGGCCTCATAGCTCAGATGCTATTAGGGACCGTCAGCCTGCATGTGCAACGTGAAGTGTACCAAAAACAGGCAAACAAACAAGATTGGCCCAAAGGACAGAACATGTCTCTTCTGGATAATTAGCAATTACAGTCACATCTTCTATAGGTATGTACAGGCAAGCCAGAGAGACAATCAAATTCCCTTTTTTTCACAGAGCAGTTTGGACAGCACTGCAATAAAAATGCAATTTTCTGCCTTTGGTCTTTTTGGCAATGATCTTCTAAAAGAGGAACGTAGTAATTCCAGCAAATACAAACCTCTGCTGCTTTAGGTAAATACCTCATGTATTCTCTTAAAAAAAAAAAAAAGCTTTCATTTGTTCTAAAAGATTTCTGAAATTTATGATGTTTTCTTAAAAGAATTAGGCCTTTTACCCTGACTGATTCTACTGGTATGAAAACTGGAAACCTGTTTTCAAGTCTTCCTGTCCATTGCTTTTTGTTGCCATCTACATATATAAATAAATATGTGTACGCATATACGTATGTATGCATGCATTTTCCCACCTGAATCTACCTATTCATGCACTATTAACTGTTTATTTTCCACAAATTTTTTCTGATAGGTTTTTTTTTAATGTGTTCAAGGATAACATGAAACAAATTTTCTTTAAAGTTTCACTTTCTAATTGAGCAAAACAGTCTCATTTAAGCCCTTCTTGCAAGGCAGGCTGAACATCTCCTTAATGCTCACAGGTACACGTTTTAAGCACCAGTCTTAGATATTGAATGGTTTATCTTGGTTTGCTTTATAAAGCCTGATGAAAACAACTACC
This sequence comes from Donacobius atricapilla, assembly GCA_013397315.1. NCBI lineage: Eukaryota > Metazoa > Chordata > Aves > Passeriformes > Mimidae > Donacobius > Donacobius atricapilla. Next base: position 123,872 of record WBMY01000028.1, on the reverse strand, counting down.
TTGCTGCACAAAATATTAACATTTTAGCCACCATTTTTATTTCACATTTTCAGTGGCTACATGGAACCTTCAAGCCAGATTCGTAACATTTTGTTCCTCCAGCCGTTATCCTGAATTTGGCAGCAATGAGACAAAATTCCAGCTACATAATATATTCAGAAATTATCCAACATATAGGAATTGCTTTGTATATGATTTTTTTACTACGCCTTCATTTTTTCTTCCTTAAATAGCCAGAACCTCAAGCATTATTCTTTTGCTTTTTTTTATTTATTAAATATTATTATTATTATTCAAATATTCTGTTGTTTTTTCCTTTTTTTCCCCCAAACAACAGAATATTGATGGGGAAATCAATCTAAATATCAGATGGAATATCTGATTAGATGTTAAAATGTCATAGCTGTACTATAGAAGTTTTTAAGAGCTTCACAAGTTACTCATTTTGTATTGGAAAAAAAAAATCTAAATCATTAGACAGGCCATCATTTTTAAAATATTGCAGTGACCTACTAATTTAGTTCAAAACCAGACACAATGTCAGTCATATCACAATATCATCACACCCAAAAGTCTAAATAAAGGAAAAGTCATGTACAAAAATGCTTCTTTTCACATAACAATCTTTTCTGGCATTTATGTACTCATTAAATATTGTTGCTTGCATTTACTGCTAGTTTTTTGGGATTCCAGTTTAAATCTTTGAGAAAAATATTCCGATTCATGTGACAATCAAAAGGTAGACCTTCAACGCTTTACAAGCACTACCAAAAAGGTGGAAAACTATGCTTGTAGCATAGTTAAAATGCTGAACTGGGGAGCAAAGAAGGATAAACAAGGAATTGAGTCATATATCAGGTAACAGTGTTTGTGCAGTTTTCACATAAACAGTAGTGCTGTGATCACTCTTGAGCTGTGCATGTGTCAGCCTTATGTTCAGAAAGCATATATGCATTTTCTCTAACCAAAGAAAAATCTAAACTCAACAACAGCACTCATGATTTTTTTATATTAAACAATACTTCAGAGCTCTAGGACAGTATGGAATCTGCACAAGAGGCTATGTTGAATGTGTGTAATCTAGAAAGACTTCTATTACCAAAAAATACACTCCAGAAGATGACTCTTACATTTGGATTTGACAATCTGACTCTATCCCAAAGGCTATACTCACTGCGCTTACAACACAAGTCCAATCAAATCTGTACCAAGCCAAAAAGTAATCACCTTCTGTGAAGACCATTAGCAGATTAAGCCTCGGATAAAAAAAAAAAAAAAAAGTTACATGCATTTATCAAAGGGTAGAGAACCAATAGCTTGTACATAAGCCATCTTTTCAATTGTATTTAGGTAAGTGATTAGTCTTCCTTTTATCACTATCATTTGACTATTTAACTTCATTGTGGCCATACTGTGACCCAAATACAGTAGATATATCAACAACTAGATCAAGCCTGATTCCAGCTGCAGGCTTTTTATGTTTACTGCTACATTAGGGATGGTAGCTCTCTTGGTTTTACATACAAATGACTTTATTGAAATTAAGTGCATCTATGGGAAAAGTGAACCAAATTCCAGAAATCATTTTATTCTACCAGCTTTAATAATCGAAAGGAAAATGGATTGTGCGAGTGAACACACATATTGAGGATTCAAATACATATTGTTAGCATATACTTTGAAAGGCTGCAGCATTATGAAATCATGTATTTCAGGACTTGGTTAGGAACAAAAAACTGTTACATTACTTATAACTTGAGACCAAGTTTGGATATTCTGGAATGAGCCAAACTTGCCGGGCAAATAAAGGGCATAAATATTGTGAGGTTTCCCTGAAGATTTCCAGGGTCATTTTGTTCAAGAGAAGCAATGAGGATTTTCCAAATGAAGCAGGCAGTGATTCTGTGTCTAAACCTCTTAATCCTGTGAACTCTTTGAAACTTGAGGCCATCTGCCACAAAAACTTTGTTTCCACTGCTTGCAGTATGCACCAATTGCTAACCATTTACATCATGCTATCAGTTTTTCCTGCCATTACTATGAAGATCAGAAAGACACAGTTCTTGATCAATTAACTCGAGACCATGAAGTAAGAGAATATCCTTCTCTCTCTGACTGTATTTTTACAGTTCCTTACATTCCTTAGAGGTTTTCTTTCACCCTCTAGTGTGTATGGTAAATTTTCATTTATTTTATTCTTTACAGGACCCTCATTTTTCTCTAGCAAGATTATTGATCAGAGAAACCTTTTCTCCTACATACCTTTTCTTTAGCAGCTGGCATAAAGTTGGCTTTGTTTTGTTTGGTTTTTCCCTTTTTTTTTTGTTTGTTTGTTTTGTTTGTTTGTTTTGTTT
>WBMY01000028.1:83319-121507 GCA_013397315.1 Donacobius atricapilla | reverse complement strand
TTTGTTTTGGTTTTGTTTTGTTTTGTTTTTGTTTTACAGTCAATATGCTTGCTATATAGGCAACAAAAACCAATTTATGCTTTCTTCTAGGGCACATATTCTTACTGACTTCCACCTCCCCGGTCTTGTAAAATAAGTATCTTTTAATATTTTCACTGGTAAGAGCCTTAGGACCTTGCTCATGCCATGCCCATTGACTTTGGCTGTTACAGGACAATAAGCATCAGTAGATAGTATAGTACTAATTTTTATATTTTTTTAGACTCTATTAACTAGTCTAATTGAGACTAGTTGACATGGATGATGGGTTTGGAGTCCATTTCATGGGTTTGTACAATATTTTAGAGTTCTGAGGCTATGAACCCTTAAATGCTTTCCACCCATTCCTACCTTCAGCTTTTGTTAAGGATCTGGCTGTTTCCCAGTCTCTAAATGTATGTCATAGACTTACAGGGCTGGTGAGGTCTGGTCACATAAATTACGTATTTGTTTTGTGCTGTCATTACATCTGTGACACCTAAGTTAGGCTGTGTTTGGATAGACATTTAGCATGTGGAAAAATGGACATTCATCCATCATCACAGAAAAAGAACTGTACAGACCAGTTTATTCTGGAGCTGTAGCCATTGTCAAGCCCTTCACCCTGCTGAGTAGTTCAGACACAGCTACATTTCTGCCAGGAGTATTCTTGTCATATGATTCAGATCTCCAGTTTAGGTAACAGCTGAAGCACACATATGCCCACATGCAGCTATAATTAATACTTAACAAGGGAGATACAGAAATTCAAAGAAACATGTCAACATTTAGCACTTGCCTTTGTCTCTGATCCATTATTTCTCTAAAGCAGTCTCCACAATGAGCTCAGGATCCCCAGTCATTCTCCTTGGTTAGCTATTGGAGCCACACATGTCAAAAGGTGAAGCATTCTTCCCTTGGTGTATTGAAGTATCTGTCTGATCCCTCTCAGAGCCTACTGGTCTCCTTTGCTGACCTGAGTGCTTGCTCCTCTCACAATTCCTTCTTAAAATATCAGACCTTTGATACTTTCATCCTATTTTCCAGATTATAAAACTGCAGTGCAGTGTGAAAAAGTCAGTATAAACAGGCTTTGGAATGGCGTTGTGTCACAAATGACACCTGAATGGATAAACTACTAGTATCTGACAGATACATGACAGCACTTTTATGCCAGGCTTTCTACACATTAAAAATTTTAGTCCAAAAGCAAGATGGAACATGTATTACAAATCATTTACTTCAAATCTTTAACAGAAACATCAGAACAATCGATAAATCCAATACAAGGGAAAAATCCAAGCCTTCAGAAAAGCAACTTGATCAGAAATTAAATTTAGAAAACTAAAGAAAACCCACCACAAAATAAACAAAAAATCCAACCCCATACCCGTGGTTCAGGTTGAATGTTCAAGAAGATCCAAAAATCTCAAATTCCACAGTGCAGATGCAGCATAGAAATAGCCATTACATCATCCAAGTGACATATAAATATATGAAGTCTAGAGCTGGCTTCTGGAACTATCAGTAATAAGGAGCTGGCTGTAGCAAAGAAGGCTAAGGATGACCTTTTTCGCTGGAATCATCCTAAGGGCTCTTAGGTCCCAAAATCACCCAGCAACCTATTATCTCTTCCTATTCTTGGGGTATCGCCATCCTTCGAGGTATCAAAGACATCTCTCAGCTCCCTGCTGCACAGACATTCTCATTTACTCTGTGTAGAGCAAAAATTATTGTTTACTGTTGCTCAAAGTTCTTATTCTTAACATTAAGAAGATGCTTAGAATGAAAGTTCATGGTAATCATGCAGATGCACACATCAGTGTTTAACTGCCACTTCAATACTGATCATCAGTACAGAGAACTCCAGCCTTAACATTGCTAGTATTCAGATGCATAAATGTGGCTTATAATTTGGGATCACATTTCATGACTACATGTACATAGTTCTTAAGGAAAAGGTTACACTGTCTCCTTGTTACTCTCTGCACTTCACTAAAATATTGAGATGAGAATTCCACTTAGTCCAAGATGAACCAGTTGACAGTAAACATAATTCTTGCCCAAAAGTCAGCAAAGTGTTTCCCATGTCCTCAAAGGACATCAGTTGTTTCTATAAAATTTTTGAACCAAAATGATCACTTTTAGGTTAGTGAGATGGAAAAAACAATTGTAGCTAAGGAAGAACAAATGATAGCCAGAACAAATGATAGCCAGAGAGACATGTTCACTTCTATCTTTATTTATATCCCATATATATGCAGCACTTCTAGACTGCCTGATCAGACAATATTGCCATCCACTAAGTGACCAAATGTTTGATGAAAAAGAACTTTTTATATCTGCACATATATATAGCTCTGAGACCAGGGATGAATATGTGAAACACATGCCTCTATAATTATTTTTTAATTCTTATTTTCCTATCATAGCTTCAGTTATGAAATAGATCATTCATGACCTAACCATGAGGCCACTTGGATTCATTCCAAGTAAAAGTTTCATGACAGAGGTTAAAATTATAAAAGCTGAAGGTTAAAATATTAGAAGCAATAGAAAGTGTTATTAATGGAAAAAACATATAATATATACGCTTTATGGACAATAAATATTAGATAACGCTTTCCATCCTATACCCCACCTGCCAATAAATCTCCCAAACCTCCAATAAAGAGTTACTCTCAAATATGGAGTTGTTTCTCCTTTCACACTCCTACAAATATTATATGACCTAAGGTCAATTAGGCATGCTAGTCAGTACTGAGCCAAAGTCCAATTTATAACACAATATATCATAATTTTTCAGTGTCAAAAAAGTCAGTACTGTGATTTGATTAGCCGAATCCATTCCAATTTGAAAATGCTGCTGGCTTCAATATTCTGACAAGACTGTCATCTCACTGAACTCTAAACAATACAAGCAATGACCCCTGAAAGAAAAGGCAGTTTAAGTTGTGTGTGTGATTTGAAGGAGAAAAAAACCAGGCATATAACATATATACATACACAGTTAAAATTACCAGACTACCTTTGCATGCATGTAAACAAATATCAAAGCTTTCAGACTGTAGGTATCAAAAATATAAGTCTCTTAGCAGGAATGTATTTGTGATACATTATGCTGCAACACATCATTTATTTCACAGCAAGGAGTCTGTTCCAGTGAATTTCCTGTATGCAGCTCTTAAAACTCAGGTTTAGAACCATTTCCAGGGCACACCAGAAAAGAGGCGTACAGGCTTTGGCTCTCACTGAGAGGTACAGCAGAGGACACAAAGGTAGACAGGTGCCTTCAGAAATGAGTTCACCACCACCACAGCCTTGCCCTTCCAAGCCTATTTGGTTACCTTTCATGGCCTTCCCTTCTCTGGGATTGAGAAGGAAGGCCAACTTTCCTAAAGTGACCTAATTTGTATCTAAACAATAGCCACATAAATCAGCTTTTCTACCAGTAGCATCAAATCAAGTTTGTTTAGTACACTGATAAATAGCAATGTGAATCAGACTGAAATCAAGTAACAGCAGATTTGGCATGTGTTAACTCATTGTTTGTCTGAAACTCAGATGCCTGATTCAAAGCATCTCACATAAAAGTCTAATCTAGCACTGTAGCTCAGTTTTCAACTATTTTGGTCTTTAACCAAAATAATGCGGGAGAAAGGCTGCATTTCTTAGAGAAAATATAGTGGTGAGGCACTCACTCAGATACATGGCATTTCACAACAACTGCAAGTTATACACTAGAAGAAATGGTAAGCATTTGTCAGCCTACAGCAATTCCCAAGAATCTGATCCATGCATATTTGAATAACTTTTGGAATCCTGCCAGACTGACAACTACAGTTAAAGGAGGCCAAAACTGATATGTTAAATAGCACCATGATTACTTTTTATGTTCTTTATTTGGGATAGATGCAGAATCAGCCCAGCTGCAAACCAAACATGACTTTTAAGTCACTGACCAGAAAAAGAACATGCTAGTGTTTGCTCTTTCTTTTCAGCTTGAAAGACTTTAAGCTTCTATCCCAAACATTATCAATAGCAACTAGGAAAAGAATTCATCAATTATTTTTTCAGTTAGCTGAAAATAACAACAGTCACATAGTCATAATTTCTCCTGAAGCATTAGTGGAATATTGTTGGATTTTACAACAGTGACCTAACACTTCAAGTCAACAGCAACCCCTTTGTCAAAAATCCCGACACAATTTTAAAAGTGAATGCTTAACATCATGACTGTGGTGGCTGCACAGAATGGATGGAATGGGAAAGATGATTCTCTAATTGAGACAGGACACTATGAACCTTCCTCTTCCTTAAAAACAGCACTAACTGTAGCATATAAAGTGAAGTTTATGCCCATTGTCTTTTAAGTGTAAACCTTTAGTTTGAAATCAGTGTCAAAGTGTGTAGAGCAGTTGAGTCTTTTCATTTTTACAAGACATATTTATATTGCATTATGGTTTTTTAATCAAAGCTACAGCAGACTCTTTCACTCTTCCCCTATATATAAAAACAACCATCCTTTGTCTTTTATTCACGTTGTGTTGCAAAATACAGCTTTGTTTTGGTGTTGGGAGATTGGAAGGTGAAATGGAGGTCACCCAGTTCCCTGAGGTCAGCCAGCACTAATAACACCAGCCTCTGGGGAATGCCAGCAGTGTCCCATTTCTCTCAAGGTCAAGCAACTGCTGTAATCATTCAATGAGAGACTAATAAGACTTCACAAGTCTTTTTTCTTCAGGAGTAAAGAACACACATCCATACTGTTCCAATGGTTTTTCAATCTTGTAAACAAACTTTTGTTCACAGAAAGATTTGAAAATATGGAAAATACTTGCGGTAACTTCAGTAACAACCACTTGGAAGCAGTATTATTTGGTTTTCAATAGAGATCAACTAATAAGTACAGATAACATATAATGAAACCTGTGTACTTGGGCCTTAATTCAGCATGAAGGAGTAAAAAAGAAAATAAATGAAATATGCTAATTCATTTATTAAAACTATGCATATGTTCCTGCCCTATACAGAATCTTGGTTACCTGCATATGTGCAGACCCTCACCCTGAACATCACAGAGCCTCTCCATCCTCATCACTCTTGCAGACCCACTTGAATGAGTCTCTTCCTTCTCAGGGTTTTTCCCAGCCCTGTTTTCACAAATCTCAATGCAATATCCAGACCTAAACTGCAGGCTCCCTTAATCCTCCCAACACAGTATACCTTTTCATCCCATATTTGCCTCCCTATGCACATGACATTCAGATACAGACTTTTTTTTCCAAACAGCCATGCACAGACAACTTAAAAAACAAAAATGGGGTGTGTCCATGAAGGAAATAGGCAAATGGTAGCCTGAACTTTGGGTCTCAGTAAATCCTGCACCCACTTCAAAGCCATTGAGGGGGCAATGTAATCCACTTCAGTAGAGGTGGGATCAATCAAACCCAACTCTCTGCACAAATGTATTCTTATCCAAAAGTTTACAAAACTCTGAAAGATGCCCAAGTTATTACCAGTATTATCACTTTATCTAGAAGCCTGTGCAACTAACATTAGAAAAGCTTAGAGAAAACAAAGGGATCTTCCTGTCTGTTTGATAAAGTTACTATTTATTTTGTTAGTGATATTTTACTTTTGATTTACAGTACAGTATATCTGCTATGACCACTGCTGAACATGATGTTAGACAATTATTAAAAACCCCACACTTAGAAATAGTATTGCCAAATTACTTTGCTATATTTTAGTTTAAGGTACATATATATCAAAATGGAATGTACCATGCTGTCACACAAAAATATCCTACAATGCCAGAATCTAGCACTAATACTCTGAAGCAATGCTACAGAAATCCTGGGCATAGACTTGTTTGTTGTATGAACTGCAATAAAATCCCCAAGTTTCATTATATCATTTTATGACAGAGATGTCACAAATCACGAGGAGTTATAAGCAGCTGTATGTCAAAGCAAGATGCCGGTATTATAGCAAGATGACTTTCAAATTTGAAGCAAAACTGTTCAAATTTCTTTCTCTCTTGAAAAGTATTTTGCTTCTTATTTCATCAATTTACTTGAAGCTTATGGAGAGACTTTTGAGCATCTCTGTCAGAGGCAGTGACTTTACATTTCTGCTCTGAAGAAATGTATTGCAGGGTGGAATGAATTATCCCAGTCAATATATGATTACTTGCTCTGTGACAGGGCAACCTTGCAAAGAAGAGATTGTCTTCATCTTTTATTTTTTATTTTCCACAGTAAATAGCAATTCATATTTTTACATTTCCACTCTTTTTAGTGCAATGCATTTGTTTAAAGAGCAGAAAAGAAAGCTCATGTCAATGTTAAAATATATCCAAGATCCGCAGATAAAGTGTTTTTACTCTTCTGGCTCAGATACATCTTTTGAAATTTTTTTTTAATGACGGACATAACAACAGTAGTTTGGGTGCTTTTCAAAAAAAATGGTCAGCACAACAGAGAAAACTACAGGTCAACTTTGTGTGTTTTAAAGGCAATTCTCAAATGACCAAATAGTGTTAAATGTGGCTAGAACTAACTATATATACATATATTAAAAAAAAAAAGAGGGATTTAAGAAATGTCTCCACAACATTAATGATTTTTCAAAAAGAAATTATTATCACTGTTCTAAATTATGTCCACATAACCAGAAAGCACAAATCGTCTCTGAGACAATACATGCCACAAGGGGACAACTTATTATATACAGCTGGAGTTCCTATCAGATCCTCACTTAACACGTTAAAAACGTGGCTTTTCAGTGGTGTGCATCCCCGTAAGGATATCTAATTCCATTCCCCTGTCACCATTGTCTCCAGGGCAAGGTAATGGGCCAGATACTCTACTACGTATGCTCAGCCTGTTAGAACTGACTTTTTTGAAGTTAAGGTGATACACACCATCAGCATGTAATCTGCATATTTTCTGAGTTTAAATCTTAAATTGCTGCTTGTCTATTTTTGGTTGGATAAGGAGAACAAACAAAAAAATTAGTGGTATGGTAGGTTGGTATTTTGAGGTTTGAAACTGGGGGCAGGAAGGTGTTGTATATGAGGAACAATTATTTTAGTGTTTGGAAATAATTGAAAGCTTTTCTTTTTTAACCTTTGGAATGGAAAGTAGGGTAGAAAAGTGATAACTGTACATACACACACTATTATATATGTTAGATACATATAATTAATGTTATATATATAATATATATATTACTATTATATATGTAATAGTAACTATACCAAAATACCCTATAGAAATGTCCATCTTCTTAAGTATTAACTAAAATGCTCAAAAAATATGCACTCTTCTTACATAAGAAAATTGGCAAAAACATCTCATCAACATATTCTATTATTAAAATTGGGCAATATAGCTACAGAAAACAATACAATAAAATTAAAATATTTAGGCACTATTAGGTCATAAGACTAGATAAGAACTTGCTTTTCATCTCACCATCACTAGCAGTTTACCACATTTTAAGATGCTGGGACATCAAGCAAAATGAAAAAACACAGAATCAAAACAAATGAATAATTTTCACTACTAGAAACAGTCACCATAGGAAAAAGAGCACTTCACATACATTAATTTTGTCATTTTCAATAATTTAAAGTCAGTGGTTAACTGCGAAGCTTGAGCTATAGTTCCTGTAAATGTCTGATTGAAAATCACTCATTGTCAGCTTCAATGATAATTTGCTAGTAAATTATAACCTTCCACATATTTTTGAAATTCTTTCATACTTAGGTGAACTGGATAAATAAAAATTTACATTTTAAGCCCAAATATTCCAGAGAATAATTTCTACCAAATGCCTGAAAGCTGGAGCTATTCCTATCTTACTGCTGGCTCTTGATCAAGATTAACCATCCAGTTTTGAAAACTTGTTTCTGTTTCCCTGTACTTGGAACTAAAATTATACTTACACTCACAGTGAACATTTCACAGTTGCTTCTCAGTCTAAACCATCTCTGCTTATCAAAACCATGTATAATTGTGACTCAGACATCAAGCTGCAAGTGTAAACATGCTAATTCAAAATTAAAGGTTCATTACTCACATAATAGAAGACAAGTTGATGCATTTCATAATGACACAGAATTTCCCTTTTGACTACTTTTGATCTTCAATCTATTTTGCCCTGAGGTCAGCTGGGAAACAGATACCATAGATTGATTTCTGTGTATGTGTGTTAATGACTCCCCTTTCCATCCTTTGGCTTCAAATTGACCTAAATTGGCATTGACTATGGTGATATTCACAAAATAGACTTCGTAGTATTGTCCCAGTGTTAGTTATAAATAAAATGTAAGGTTCAAAAGAAAAGTGTTCTTAATACTCCAAAGGATTACTGAAATTGATCCTAATACTATTTAAATATGCATAGTTTAACTAGGTTCATCACCTTTCATACACTGCATTCACCTTTTGTGAGCATAGAGAAACTTGCTGGTTTAGCAAATCCAGATTTTTGTATAAATACTGGATTCTATTTCCCTTTCAAAACTAAACACAATTCACCCTGAAAGACACCAGCCTAGGAAATTTGAGCCTGAAAAGGCTGACCCCTTTCTCTCTTAGGATCAGGCAGTATCACACAGTCAGGATGTTTATTCATGCAGCACATGAGATGTTTAAATGACTCCTTAACTTCTGAAAGCATTTTTTATTCTTGCAATATTAATTCAAATCACCAATACAGAAATGGACAGTTCTCTAGCAATTAGTGTGAGAGAAAGTCTGTAAGGGAGTGCATATACAGAGTTGTCAGAAGAAAGTTTACTCTTTTCAACAGTGATGAAGAGTTTACTCGACAGAACTACTGAATAGTACCAACACAAGCATGTGGTCCATGCCCAGATACCATAACTCTACATGAACCAAATTACAATCCCTGTGTGAAGCCTTCCCTAAAGCAAAGAACTGCTGGGCTTCACCACAAGTAGTTCAGGTGCCTGGCTGCTGGTGGGCAGAGAGCTGTGACGCTTTTCAATATTGCTTTTGCAGCATTGAAACTAAATTTTAAAAAATTAAAAAAAAAAAAAAAAAGACTATGTGACTGGATGAATGAGCAGCAAAATGTGTGTTCCTCTTATACCAGCAGGTAATTCCTTCATGTCACAGCAACCTGGTCTGTGCTTGGAGATTTTTGAGACATAGGAAGGCAGATTTAATAGGAAACTACCCATCTGAATATAAAACTTCTTAAACAGCCAACTCCTGCAATTTTTCCAGAAGCCAATTCTTCTGTATTGTAAGTGAAATAGCAAACAAATTGAACAGAATACTTAAATAGTTGTGATTTACATCTTCGGTTCCCCCTCAGACTTAAACAGCTATCTTTTCATTTTACATTTGAGAACACAATCTTCAGTCTCCCTATATGTATCATAACATATTTAGGCATTCTAATTTCCAGATTCAATCAGCTCAGGCATATTTACATATTTATTAGGAGAAAGGTTAATACAAATCCTTCTGTTGGGATTCTATTGCAAGCTTTTTGGGTAGGAGCAATATAAGTCAAGTGCAGCCATTGCTAAATCACTAATAACCTCCTGAAAGCTTGATTTTTACTATTCCAGTTTCATATGCTGAAATAATTACAATGATAAAATGCAATGGAACTTCATAAATGGGCTTATTATTCTGATTTACAAATGAATAGAAAACCTTTGAAATCATCATTATATAGATTGTAACAATAAGGGATTTTTACTATCATTACTCAAAATCTGGGGAACTTCATTCTTTTCTTGAATATAAACCCTGCTCATCCATTTTCATGGACTTGTCAAGGAAAAAGAATTATGCAACTGTCACTCAAATTAAATGAACTTAATATATTAGTGTCTATAATAATAATGAATGTTTACCTAGGAAGCTTTTCCTTTTGTAGACAGACAATATGCGACCCACATGACATTCAAAATATTATTGGAATGATAAGAGAAGGAATAATGTATAAAAATATTAATATGCCTTTTGGCGGAGGTATACAAGAGAAATATTGACCTAATAATCAAGTGAAATACTACCCTAATATTCAACTTTAGTTAAGTGCTGAGTTCTGGACTTACTAAAAGACATTCACAAATTTCCAAACCAAGATGTGCTCTATTCAAAGCACAGCTCCACATGTATAGGCTGTGTATGTCACATCTTTGAAATGCACTCATTTAAATACATTGTCAGCAGGAAAAGCAAGATCAAAGAACTGGGTGGGTTGGATGTGGCCCAGTTAGTGAAAGATGATATAGCAACGACTGACATGGTTCAACAAAACTTCGTCTTATTCTTCACAGACCATAACAGCAAGGTTTGGGAAGTGTGGCAGCCCAAACTGGGGAGTAACAAGCTAGAAACTACTTAAAGAAACTGGACATATGAAGACCCATAGAAGCTGAATTAGAGATTATTTAGGTGTGGGTGCTGCACACCAGTTGCTGTGCCTTCAAGGCCATGTCTATGATTAAAACAAAAATTCTGGAGGAGGTTAATGGGAGAAGTGGTAACAGCTGGGCAGATCCAGGGACCCAGAGGCCTGGCCAGCCCCAGCACAGTTACAACCAAGGTCACAAAGCACGTTTTCTGAGAAATTACTTACAACAACAGTAAGGATAATAAGGCAGTATCATGAATGTTCAAAATAGATTTAATAAGGGAAGAACATTCCTGTGCATGAGGACAAAACAGTGTAATACAACTTGATTTCAAGAAGACTTATGTTGAGTCCAAGAAGACTTATGTTGACTCCAATAAGACTTTTTATGTTGACTCCTGCAGTATCCTCATTAACAAGGTGAGAACTGGACAGACTTCTAGATGGTTTGAACACTGTCTGGACTGCTGGACTCAAAGTCTAGCAAACAGTAGCTCAAGTTGTAGGTGGTGCCTGCTATGAAGCACGGTAGCCCACGGATTGATGCTGGGGCTCCTACTGTTCATACTGCACTGTATTTGCCATGATATTAGGTGAAGGAGACTGCTTGGCACACTGAATTGCAGTTTCAATTTACATGCACCTTTAGAAACTCAAGGACCATTCAGTCTGTCACCCACTCTTTTTAATTTACCTAAGTGACCATAGGTACATAACAACATTCTGTACCTGCAAGTTTCTTGGTTTTTCTAAAATGAATTTAATACAAACTAAGTACAGGTTTTGTTTGTGCATGGAGAATAGCGGTGCTAGTGTTTACAATCATTATTTGATACTACAGAAATGACAAGATTAGATTCCCTACCTCAAACCAGCAACTCAGAACCACTTAGTAATTTCTACTAAAGTTTTCAGCCAGTAAAACTTGTTTCCCAGAGCTGTCCTTGATTTACATATTATTTGAAGTCAACTAAAAGGACATGTTCCTAGTGAGTGAATTGTTTTATTAGAAAAACTGGTTCTTTCCCATTCCAAAGAGGCAGCTAAAATCAGATCTGTAATAGAAATAGCCTTCCCTTGTGATTGGTAACCACATTTGAGTTACACATTGGAAAGAAAGAAAATGATCATGTCTATAAGCTGTGGTGGCATTCTTTTGCAATCACAGATGAACAGTCACACACTGAAACCAACCCAGACCAACTGGAGAAGGAAGCAACATGTTCCTCAGTAAGCACAAGCAGGTGTTTTATGTATTCTATGTAATAAGCACCCAAAAATTTACCAAAAGTGACAAGAAACCTCTCAGAAACTGAAGAAGTCTACTCTGATCACAGAATTCTTCATTCCAGTCCTGTATATGCTACTTTTATACAGGGTGAAACTGAGGTTCCCAAGCAAGCAGTGCTACATTTAACACAGAAATCCATGTTTTCAAGGACTAGCTCTGGTTTGGTTCCATGGACAAAATTCCATTTAGGATTTGGATACAAATCAACTGCACTCCCAAACAGCACAGTTCAGTTTAGTTTCACCCGAAGAAATCTAATATACCTCAGACATCCTGTAGTACCAGGCCTGGTTAACAGGTATTCTGCTTAAGAAACAAAGGTCTCCCAAGCTACCATCCTCAAATTAAAAGGTTAGGAAAGGTTCACAAGAAGACATAGGTAAAATCAAAATTGCTTATAAATTTCTCAGAAAAGCTAAATTTAGCTTATTTAGGTATCTTCTACAGCCTTTGCTTGGACTTTTCATTGCAGATGTGGGCATTTTTTCATAAAAATAAAAAATCAGTGCCAACAAAAACTAGGGCTTTTAAGAAAAAAACAAACCTTGCACAAGCCCAAAACAAAACCAGCATTTTCTTTTACTTTGTCTAAGAAATAGAGGAGCCAGATCATTAACTAAAAGTTCAATCACAATTAATTCTCATCATAGAATTACTGCCTCACATTCCCTTTTCCTCCTCTGTCCATCCAAAAGTGTAGACAACATGCCTGTAACCAAAACTCACACCACTCCCAAAGCCAAACCTAGATATCTAACACCTGAAGGTTCCCTTCAATCCAGGCAAATATCCTAGCTAGCAGGAAATGCAAATTTCAGATTTTAGAAAAAAAAATCTACATTTCTACAGTGTCATTTGCATTCAGAGTGATTGCAAAGAGTGCTGAACATTGTTATTAATAAGGATCCCTGCTGTTGTTTTACTCAGTGATTTATCACCTTCACATCTAAGAAGAAGGCGGTCAGGCTGCAAAAAGAAGATGATTCATTCAAGGTGGCATTTCTCCTTCCACTGTCAGCTGCTGAAAAAAAAATTGGCAATTTCTTCTTACTTAAAGACCACATAAAATCACAGTATGATCCTGTTTGTTCAGGTTCACAGCAAAGCGTGCTGCCCAAAACATTCTTCAGAGAATACAACTTTCTAATATGACTGACCATTATTCCTCAGTCAAATCTCCAACACATAGCAGTAAACAGTACTTCATGTCTTATTTTATAATGAATACAGAATTTCAGAATTCATATTACTGCTAGAAATTATCACATGTTCTGTGACTTAAAACACCAGGGTAGGTGTATTTATTTACTAGTTCTGGTTTGATAATTGCTGTGAAAGTTAACCAATATTTTTATGATGCTGATGGATATAACAGTCAGTAATCAATCATAATGGTAACTGTATTAAGCAATTGAAAGATTAAATGTTATAGCATTAAAACACAGTTGCCTATTTTTCTAATGAAGTGGAAATAATCAATCTTTCAAAGCATAGCATGTGTCATCCTACTCCTCTTCAAAACAGTTTTCATAAATCTCACAAGTTTTTCACTGAATACCAGTCAAATTTGAAAAACTCTCTGTGACAAATTTTTTGTTCTCTGCAAATGGCAGCCAACAAAAAGGAAGCACCCTCCTCATACTCATCTGGCTGTAACTTGCTCCATTTTTTCCAGCCATAGACTTTATTTTATTAGGATTATGGGGCATTCCTACAGAAGATGGATGACAAAGTGAAAGACAAGATATTGAGAAGCCGTATCTTCTAGAAGCGAGCAAGGAGAATAGTTTCTATTTCCTGTTTCTGCCACTCCATTCCCCTGGCCAGCAACATCATCCAGAGCATGTACTGGTCTCCCTCCCAACTCTAGTTTTATTTTCCAGTCTGTTGTGCTTTGTTGGAGTCAGCTGTCTGCAGTAACAGAAGATCATGTTGGGCTGTTATGCAGCATTACCCACAAGACTCTTGGCTCTGCCAAAAAGGCTTTGCTCGTTTTTATGTCTACATTCAGAATATTAAACCAAATTAATTGGTTTGTTCTGAAATATCTCAGAATTAGGTCTTTGATTTCTGTACAGTTATTTCATCAGCTACCTTTAGAAATACAAATCAAATTGCGTCATGCAAGTAAAGCTTATTTAGGACTTCCTTCTACCAGAGTTATTGCACAGAATCAAGAGAACAAGGATAACAAGGGCAATATCAAACAAAACCTACCATAAGGACTGGAAAAAAGATGAAATACTATCTTTGATTTAAAAAAAGACATAATTATGGCAGAATACACTTCACAGAGGAAAAGGTTTGCTTCGTGGAGAAAATTTAAAAAATCATCCTTGGGAAATAGCACAAATAATTAATTTCATTTATTTGCCAGAAACTTAGCTTAGACATTAGGAAGTTAAAACAGTATAAAAATTAAAAATTCATGTAGAAGACAGTTACCATAATATCAGATTGCCCATAAATATCATGAAACCTCTACTAACATAGGTTTAAGACCAAGCAATCTTTCCAAGGCTGAACTAAATGTTCCTTCTAATTCAATTTTCTACAACACTTTGACTTTGCTCCCTAGAACTGCCTATTCAGATATTAAAAAATAATACATTACAAATGTCAGAATTACCATCACAATATATTTTAATGAGCTAGAAATTAAAACACTGAGCTTTGTAAATCAAAAAAGTCACACCAGCTGAGCTTTCACTGTAGACTGATAAAGACAGCCCCTGTTAAGAAGTATTGTAGAGAAGGGTTTGACAATAATAGAGATTCCTATCTGTTCAGCACAATACAAGAGTGATGGCTCATACAAGCCAAACTTCACACAACCAGGATAAAAGATGTGTTGTCACAGTACAGAAGGTTATTGAAGGAATAACAAAGTGGAAGACAGCACTGACACCTGCATATATCTCATTAGAACAAAAAATTTGATTGAATACTTTACTAAATGAAACAGATCTTTCAAACCACAAAGCTTGCAATTTAATTAGTCCTACCTCAAACAAACAAACAAGAAAATTTATAACCATACAGAAGAATTATAACACTGACAGCTGATGCCTCACAAGGAAAAATCAAATGCACTGGTCAAGAAACCAAAAAGGAACAAGTGCTGCCATGACTGGCCATGTATGTATATATGTGCTATATATATCTGGCATATTAGGCATTTTTCATATTACAAATTTTATATAGCATCATAATAGTATGTTGTCTATGGAATATATTTATTGTATTGGTAATATATAAAAATGTAACGTGGTATATAGTATGCTATATTAATTATATATAGAACTAATTCTTAATATGTTGTTTCTATACATACATATATGCACACACATTTTTGTAATGTGCATCAGAAAGTTCTCAGATCCAGAGGAAAATATTTCACTAGATACATGAAACTTGCTTAGATCAGCCACAGCTTGTGAATGAATTGAGTGAGAATAAAACCTTTGTTTTCAACTCACAAGACTACACTAGGTAAAGTAGGTAAGGCAGGGAATTGAGCATGGATTCACCATATCTCCAATTCACTCTACACATCAGAGGTTACATCATACTTCAAATATTTATACTCCTCATTTGCATTTATTATGTCTGTTTTTAATGTTGAAGTAACTTTTTAACTTTAGTACATATTGCTAAGACTCTGGCCTAAAAGTAGTCCTGTTGTGCTACCTATAAATGGGGAATGTACTTAACTTATTTTAGTTTGCAGTTGGCGGGATTTGTCATAGTGCTAAAATAGCACTTGGGATTCTTAAGGATGATGAGAGAGCAGTAAATTTGGGATAAAGCTAGTTACAGCAAATTAGAAATAAAATAGAACAGCAAAACCTTTACCTCTGCCCTGGAGTACAAATGTAACTTGAAGTTATACTTTTTTTATACATAAATGCAGACACACCAATATGTAAAGCTACATAGCACTTATCTACAGAGGATACATAAACTATATTTATCTTCTTTAAAATCAATTTAAAATCAGCAGTTAATTAACTGTGGACTTGAGGACGTTGTGGTTGACAATAACAATATTTTTCTAATCATATTTTCTCAGCTATAGTAAATAGATTTTGAGCATTCTTACAATACTTTGGAAAAGTATCTTTCTAAATTACAAAATAAGAGCCACTGCAGTTGCTTTGTTATTCTCTGAATTTCAACATTGAATAAAAACAACAGAAACTCCTTGAAAACAAGGAAAAGGGTTACATTCCAATTAAGTGTATTCATTATTCGCCAAGGCAATCCTTCGGAACAGCACAAAATCCTGTTCAACAAGCATTCAGTTTTTCATTGAAAAGCATCAGAAACAAAACTATAAATTAGCAAACAGCAAATATACTTTTTTAAATTTTCCTACTGACTTTTTTTTTGCAAGAAACACAGCTATGCAGTGTGTAGAGCAAAAAAAAAAAAAAAAAAAAAATATATGGGAATTAAGGAAGGTTCTCACAGAGGAGATGCTCCAGACACTCAATCATCTTTGTGACCAGAACTGGACACAGCACCCCAGGAGAGACCTCACTGGTGCTGACTAAAGGGGAAGGATGCTTTGACATGCTGGCAACACTCTTCCTAATGCATCTCAGGGCACTATTGACCTCCTCTGTCACCGGGCACACATGAACTGCTGGCTCATGTTCAACTTGGCACCACCAGGACTCCAGCTCCTTTTCTGTTGAACTGCTTTGCAGCTGGGTAGCCTCAGCAAATATTGGTGCCTGAGGTTGTTCCTCCCCAGATGCAGACTTTCCACTTGTCCTTGCTGAACTTCAGGAGGTTCCTGGCACCACGTTTCTCCAGCCTATTAAGGTCCTCTGGATGACAGCGTGACCCTCTGGCATCTCAGTCACTCTTCCATGTTAGGTGTTATCAACACACTTGGAAAAAGTGCACTGCGACCCATCACTCAGGCCATCAATGAGTGAGACTGGACCCAGTGTTATCCCTGTGGTACACTGCTAGTTACTGGCCTCCAATTACAGGCCACAAGTTGTAATCAGGAGAGTAGTTTTGGGATCCTTTTTTGCATTATATTTGTAGTTGTACCACTGGATGATATAGATGTCGTGACATGCCAATTTATCCATACTACAGTAGAATAAGGCACATCTTATTGGTATAATTTTCATCCAAGAGTCACATAATTCAAGGCAGTATATCCATGAAGGGAGCTTCAAAGAATTTGCCTCATCCCAGTATCCATACCAAAACTCCAAACATATTGGGACTGAGAATTTATCCCTTTTTTCTATAGCTACCAGAGCAAAGCAACTGTAGCAGTCTGAGGCGTCAGCAGACTGAATAGTAAATTTTTCACTAGATTTTTTTTTAACCCACCTCATTTTCTCTTTGGTCTTCTTTTTGTATCTCCAAATTCCTGTTTTCCTTTGTATCTAGCATTTGTCTTTCAGCAGTCAAATGCTTTCTTTTGTACCACTTCTGATTGTCTCTCACTGCCCTCCCATATTTCCCCTGTCTCCTACATCTGCATATATTAAACATCTTACTTGTTCAAGTTACATTCGAGTATTTGGCAATTTGATTTAGGTCATCCTGTGACTAAAAGTCTATAATTAAATGGAAAACAAATTTTGAAGCTGAAACCATTACATTAAATAATGTCTTCAGTATTAAGGAGTATTTTATATGTTACTCAGGATTTAAAGTAAAACTCTTCTCATCTCTCTCTCGTCTACATCTTTCATTAGTGTGACGAGTTTTTAACAGCATTTTTCTCACAATCTGTGCATTGCTGTGTATTTCAAAAACGTAGGATGTCAAAATCTGCTGTTTATAGTCAATGAATTGTATCTTAAAATCAGAAAGGAAAACAAAATGTGTTAAAATACCCTAAATGTCTAAAAAAGCAGATCACTTGTCGCTACTGTCATCGGTCCCCTTCACTAGCTGTGGTCCCCTAAGCAGAGTTTAGACTTGGGGAAGATGAGGCAGAGGAAGATATTCTGCAACTGCAGCCAGAAGTCTCATAGCAGCTACTTGCCATGTCTCAACAAAACCTATGATTTCTGTAAGCTGGTATTGGAGCTGGGAGCAACAACTCAAGCACGGAGGAAGCTCTTCTTCCAGAGCAGCAGCAATTTATCAGTCACACCAAAGCATACAATATGCCCTGACAGGGTTCTCCCACTCTGTTCACACGTTTCTGAGTACCCACTATAACTATTTAAAAGTTGGCTTGCACCAGATTTTTAACAGGGCCTGAAAATCTATCAAAAAATTATATAATGGCTCAGAGAGGGAGGAAGAGGGATGCTTTGCCCAATGCAGCCAGCACAGTCCCCACAGCCACTGACAGAATTTCTTTTGAGTAATTTCTTAGCCCAAATGACACTGATGAACTGGAGTTCATGGTGCCACACTCACTCAAAAGCCAGCACTACTCATCAGTGGTGAGCACATGGCAAGGAGAGCAAGGCTCCTCTCTGAATTTTCTGTTTTGCAGCATCACAGATTGAGGGTTAGGAATTAAACACTGGGTTAATATTGAATCAGGTCATGCACCGAAAAGAAATATAAAAAAATTAGATACAAACAGGAAATTTAGCATAAATCTTTTATCCAGCTGTAGGACGGAATTTAGAGACATATATAGAAGCTTGATTATTTTTGAGTGAAAAATACAGAAGAACTGATGTACAACTGAAAGAGAATGTTCAAGTGTCACCAGTACATGAAAGAGCCATTTACCTGTTTACCCTCAGAGGGGACAGTAGTTTGTGGGTTTCCCTCCTGGATATTCCCATTTACACATTTTTTGGGAAATGTTTTAGCCTCTGAAGTTCTTCCAGATTTAAATTTTGCATTTGATTACTTAATGCATTTAGGTCCAAAATTAGGGAAATGGATGACAACAGAAAAAAACCCCACATGCTACAAGAAGTATGGTTTGAGGACGGAAAGAGAAATATAAAGGAAATAAGAGAACCACAGGGCAAGGGAAACCCATTAGGTTGTTACATTCAAGGGTTTCTCTTTCTAACACTTTGTCTTGAAAATAGAAATGTGCCCAAATAATGGTTTGAGATCCAGCATGCAAATGAATGGCCCACATTTTTGTCTAAGGATTCACTTACTATATATTTTAAATTATTTGGCCTATTTAACCCCATCATGATGAGAAAAATTAAAGCTTACTAAATGTTGTTACTTGAAGAGCAGTGTAAGGGATAGACAGCTTTAAAACAGCATCAGGGCAACACTTGCAACCAATATTTAGAATAAGTTTTAGTAAGAAATAGTAAGTTCTATGTATTATTACTATACCTATGCACTCATTAATTTTGAAGCATATGCTATTTCCTTCAGTACCACTCATTATTGGAGTAATCTATTACCAAACTCCTGGTAAAACCTGCCTGTAAGAAAAAGAGCAATTCCAAAGATTCATGTTTTTACAAGGGCTGAATGCATACTGTTATGTTAGGAGTCCTATAGTTCTATCTTGTATCACTAATATCCAGACATTTCTTATTTAGTACATTATTTCAGTCATACAATAAGCAATTAGATGAATGTGAGGAAGATAACTAAGAAGGCACACTTACTAAAAATAATTCCAGAAGCCCTTTGACACATGGCACAAAACTGCCCTTTAAGAGACCTTGGCTTCTTTCTAGCACTAACAGGTGAAAAAAACCAACATATAACAAAGGAATGATACCCATTTCCCATTCAACACTAAATTGCTCCCTAACAAACTAATGAAGCACCAGCAGCACAGGACCTTGAAGGTGAAAGCTGCAGAGTGCACCTTCAACACGTGATAAGGGTGACAAAGAAAAGCAAGGTCAAGAAGCAGGGCAGCACAAGCCTGCGTCAGAGAGCAGATCATGCCAGCTCAAAGAAAACAGGACCATATAAGCCTAAGACATCAGGACTAGAAGGCAAAGTCTCCTAAACAGTACATTAATATACGCCAGACCAGTCAAGGAAAACATCTGCACAGCAATTAAGGAAATACAGTCAAATAAAACCATTTTAATTTACATGCTGTTAATGTTACACTAAATGTTGCTAATACTGCTGCAAGATTGGGGCAAATCTGTGATAAATGGGGAAGAAAAAAATCCCTTGAGTGTTAAAATGATACATTGGGACTAGAAAACCATCAGAAAATATAAAATTTAAGAGATTTAGATAACCAGGTAAAATAATACTGTGTGACTATCTAAAGATATTTGGTTTTTTTCTCCTTTTTTTAAAGCCATAAACATGTTTTGAGAGGAAAACATGAGAATACCGCGCTGTCATTGGAACATTTGGCTTCAGATTACAAAAGCAATTCAAAGAGCACCACAAAAATCATTATCTTTCCATTATGTTTTTATGTGACTTTTTAAGCCTTATAAAAAAAAATACCACTTATGAATGCAAACTGAAAACACAAAGTACAGCAAAGACTGCTGGCTGATGCAGAGAAAAGGACAAAGAAAAGTTTTTTTCTGAAGAATGTTTATTTATAAGAAAGCAAAAAATGAGTATGAAATTGATCAGGTAACAGCATACTTTTCTGTTTAAACATTGTCTTATGTGGGTTCCTCATCTATGAAGTTTAACTTATTATAAACCAGCCTCAAATGTTTGTGGATCCATGGCTAACTACAACAGGGCTTATGGTTTTTCAAAAGATGTTCTACTTTTTCTTTTATGAAAATATATAATATGCTAACCATAGTTGCAAATTGCCACATTGCTCTGCTATTAATAGATCAAAAAGAAACTTTCCTGGAGAACAGTACCAATTGATTTGTCCTATTGACTTTTTAAGAAAATTGTGAAACACAAACTAAAAGAAATCTGAACTGTATGTAGTATTCAAAGCGACACAAGCAAAGAATAGAGTAATAAATCAAAATATACAAAAATAATATTCTTCTGAAGTGAGTAATAGTAAATGCAAAAAAATTTCTCAGTTTTCAGACAAAAACAGTGGTGTTGCACGGATATACAGGCACTAGGACACCTCCACTGGCAGCAGTAAAAGTTTGGATGTTGAAACACCTTGAAATTTCTAGTCTACAGTAATAAACAGAAATAAGATAGGCAGACAAGTTCATATGAAGGATATTCACATAGATATTTTCATAGCATTATTATAAACACTGGGAAAAAAATTGATTTTTTTTTCTAATGAATAGGTAGGATCTAATTAAAAAAAAATAGTCCATTTTCAACAGGGAAGTATTCCCTTAAATTATCCATTTGCACCTACCATATGTTTTTGCATTCCACAAAACAATCATCAACCATATTTTCTGGCATGCAACTTGACTCACATTTTCTTTCCCTCCTGGAAACAAAACTATACCTTTATGTTTCAGTTTATTACAGAAGATGCCCAAATGTTCTCCTGTGAGTACACATGTAATTCTCAGAAAGAAAACAACCTTGATGAAAACAATACATTATGTATGACAGTGGTTCTGCTTTGGAGCTGAGCTGGATATTCTTCCCACAGTTCTGGGGGAATTACTGGCAGAAGTAGTTCTTTGCAGGTGGAGCAGTACTACAGCTGTCCTTTACAAAATGGAAAAGCTTTTGATCCACTCCTAAGATACCAACTGTCCCCAGTTTCATTTCCCTTCTGTCCTATTACTCTTAGGTAAACTGCATGAACAGACATTTTAAAGACACATCAGTAGGATTCTTTCTCAGCCTTGCCAACTTTCGTCACCAAACACACATTGGTATCAAAGGCGCCCTGTACAGGTTCAGAGCAGAGGTATAAACACGTGTAAAATAATAGATTATTTCCATTTGAATTAAATATTAACAAAAACTTTTGAGCAAATTCAGACAGATTAGCTAACTGAGGAACAAATTCTAATATTTTGACTGTTAACTCCTACTTTCTGTGATGGGATCTTTATTAGAGCCATATTTTCAAAGAAAGAACATCCCAATTCACACATCTCCCATGGTGGTGATTCATCATGCAAGCTGCTGCCTCATGCTTGAACATAATTGTTGACACTGGCTGATATTCCAGTGTCAGCAAAAACATTTAAAAAAAGCTACTGCTAATAATGTTCAGCATGTAATGCTATCAGTGATAGAGGAGCAACTCCACATCACGAGCTTGGCAGTACCACTGGCTCTGACCCTGCCCTCTCCAGGCCAAGCGATCACAGTTTTTATGATTGGATTGGTCTCTGACCCAGATACTGTACTGATTATTGAAGCTTTCACTTGGCGGGAGTAACTCTGACCTACTGTGCTAATAATTTGGCTGATGGGAACTAATTAACTCCCAGACAGTCTACACACTCTCTTTAACCTAGCTGTTAACAAGCTTGTAATGAAACTTCAATCAAGTCACACTGTGCCCTGGGTAAATAAGCTTGTTCACACGCATGCACATGTGTCTACACACAGGAATGAAGACTGCAGTCTTATGGAATGAGTGAAGGTAAAATAAAAACATGGTGAAACAGACTAAACTGCCCTGTGTTTACGTACCTCTCATCACTGGACAAGCCAAGGATGAGAAATTAAAATGGCTCTGTTTTTACCTCTAGGGTACTTGATTTAGGTCAATTTAGGACAAACCCAAGGAGATCTGAATCTCATAGCTGTGTAAGTATAGCCCTTCTCTGCTTTAATGCACAAGTGCTGTGGAAACACACATGGAAATTTACCTAATTAAATACAAAAAAAAAGTTTATTATAAGATCTCAATGATTTGAAGTAATTTGATATCCATAGTTACTGTTCAAACAGACTAACTTCTAAAGACATTAGAAAATTGGGTGCCTATATTCAAGAGCTGCTCACACATTCATGTTAGAATAGACTTGGTCACTTAGGAGATTCTGAAACAATGTTTGCATCTACATAAATGTTGGTGTCACTCTGCTAACTCCAGGATTCACAACAGCCATGGTTAAGACTTTGACTCTAACGAAGAAAATATTATCTCCAAATGCTTCAGGCAGAAATACAAACACAAAATTCTAAAAAGAGGAGGTGAGGGAGCATTATCATGCATGGTAAAAAGTCCCAACTTACTATACAAGAGTTTAAGTAGGCAGGAAATTCCTGTGCACTATGTATGCACAGATCACAAGTAACGGGCTAATGTGATCAGGTTAACAGAGAAAGCAGGAGGTAACATCACTGGGCTAATCTTCTACTAAAACACTCCAAAATTCAGAATAATCAAACAGAAAATAATCCTTGTGGATTAGAACAATATGTGTTGAAGACAAGCATGCAGATTGATTGTTTGTCATTTCTCTTTGACAAGTTCGAGCTTCAGCACAGAAGCGGTGGATGCTATTTGAATGATGCAAGTTCGGAAACAGCAGAAACTCTGGAGAAAATAGCCTGTATAAATTCATCTAAATATCACATTTTAACAGATCAATATCTACCAGTTTTAATTAAAGCTAAGTATTTGTGTCTGGTTCTATGAAGTATTAACTACATGTACACAAACTTTACGATATAACGAAAAAATTAGATGTCTTCTGTTAAAATTGAAGACAAGTCTAAGTCTACAACTTGTATTTTGTTCTAACACTTATAAACTGACAGCCTGGGTGACACTTCAAAATAGTCTATGATACTAGTCTGCCTCCACCAGACTCACTTACACTGGATGTAGACATCATTGGTTACATCATCAGAGCACTAAAATTAAACAATCTTAAATCAGGCTCTTTGACCTTTTCTGATTACTAGTGTCCACTCAACCTTTTCAGGATGAATAGTAGATATCTTTGTCCAAGACAGTTTATGTAGCAATCGCAGTACTTCCTCTAAGTTAGATAAATTAGGTGGTCACTTAACTGGGAGAAAGGCCAACATCAATTGCAGCAAAGGTCACTCAGTTCAGTTATCATGTACTGTATTAAATTGTCATCAGATCTGAATAGCAATTTCATCAATAACCCATCTAGCTAGAATGACTGTGAATGTTTGAAACCATCCACCCGCTCTGTGGGGGACAGAGAGCAGTCAGAAAACTCACACGTATCTGTAAGGCAGTGATACAAAAGGCCACAAAATAAACACCTGTAGGGAACAAAGGTTCTCATCCACCAGCTTGAGGCAAAATAAGATGGAACAGATACTGATAAGATAACAATATACAGCAGAGTCTTTCCTGTAGGACTACAAATACCATCCTATCTGCTACTAATTGAGAGTACAAACTCCTTCCTTAAATCTTTGCTTCTCAAGACTTTTTGAGTGTTCTTACAGTCACTTTGGGAATACCCGGCTTTTTCCAGCATTTCAAAGTCCCTGCTTAGTTCTGCTGATTCTGCTTTCACCAGGAAAATACAATAGAAGAAATACTTACTGGAAACTTTAAATAAATAAATACAAATGCTATCCAACCTCTGACACAGAAAACTGTTTTGTTATTTTGATCCAGTTACTAATAAACTTCTAAATGTCAATAAAAGCCTATTAGCTTTTACTGTAACCAAGTATTTACATTGCTGAGGAAAGCATTATTTCATTATTTTAACCAAATAAAAATACCTCAGTAACTCTAAATCCCAATAAATGTGAAGCATTTAAGCATGAAAATTTTATGCAATGTAGCTTTTATGCACTGTATGTGTTCATATTACAAGGGAATGTAATACATGTAGCCTGACTCCATAGAAAGGTTTGCTTTTTGGTTTACTTTTTTTAAAGAGATACAATTGATTACTTCTACTAGAGCAACTCTGAAATAAAAAAAAAAAAAACAAACCCAAAGTTTTTACATTACAAAAATGCCAGAAAATGCCATGCTTTTATTTTGCACATAAAGTTTCAAATTGCCAACTGAAAATAACCTTACTTTAAACAATATTCATACTTGGAAGTCTTTCATATTTTCAAATAAATCTCAATCTAATTTTCAGACAATCCATCCTGAAAACAATATGAAAGTGAATGCCTGAGCACTTGCAGATGAAATCTATACCGTCTACTCAGGAATCTGCAAAGTAACAGCTGGTGCTACAGCTGTTGCATTCAATCAGGGAAGACAAGCAATACCATATGGCGTGTTTTTCTAATGCAGTTCTGAACACTGAATATCCAAGATACTATACTTAGGGGGAAGAAAGAGGGAGTTTAAATGCAACCTTTACTAATAATTAGTCCAATCCATCACAAATAATTAACAAAATGATTTACCATTAATAATTCTTTACTGAGGGAAGGATGTTCAAAACAACAGAAAGAAAATCTCATGTAAGCTTTGTATTTTTCATTTAAGAATCCTTTAATTACTTTTCATTATGTAAAACAGTGTTATTTCTAAACACCAGGAATAAAGCTAGAAAAAAAGCATTTCAGGTTGCACTTTCAAGCAGGGATAGCTCAAGATCTTTGAAGAAAAATGGATTAGTTCAGGAATCAAAATCTATGATAATGAAATTAAGGTTTATACTTGAAGGCATCAAGGTGTCAAAAAGGAAACACATAAAAATACAGGTTCAAAGATGAAAAGGTTTGCTTTCTTCTTGTTACCTAGAAACTTTGCTTCTAACACAGGACAAAATCCAAACTTAAAAAAAAAATGTCAGGCAGAAAATTTTCTCTACACTTTGAAAGAAGAAGCTAGTTCTGGTTGACAGAGATAGGTATTTATAGACATCATGATTTTATCTCTGTATTCTGAAATGCAGTTATAACAACCTGTCACAGAATCCACTGAACTAATGGCAGAATACTCTGACACAAAGAGAACGTGTTGTATGAAAACAACATGCTGAGAAAGTAGTATTAATAGTTCTGTGAGTTTTACTTATAACCAACCATTGTATTGACAGCTTTAACATATGTGCTTCTCAAAAAAACAAAAGCAAAACCCCACAACTCTTTTGCACTTAAGAACTTGGCATATATATACAAATATATATTTTAAGTATACTTTTGTGACAATGTAAACTCTTCAAAAATATAGACAGCTCATTTTAAATGTTCAGAAAAATTTTAATACAAGCAATAATAATATGTAATTAAGTTGAAAACCCACATAAAAGAATTTCCTTATATAATAAATTTATTGCAAAATACACATATCTGTTTCTTTATTTGTGCTCAGGTGCTCATCTTTTCTTCAACAAGGTTAATTCATTGACCTCCCTTTGAAAATTGCAAAGGGCTTTGTATAAAATGGAATAGAATTGGTTTTTTCATACATGAGAATTTTAAAGACTTCAAAACTCAAGTACAACAATCCAAAATGTCAGCAGCACTACCTGCACTTACAGCAACATTTACTGTTCCAAAGAGCACTCTTTATGGCAACTTAACTGAACAGGGTGAATCCATCTGCCCCACTATTAGTCCATAGCTAAGAATGAAGCAGATAACACCAAACTTCCAGTCTGAGTTTACTGATTGAAGATCAAGTCTAAGACCATCTGCTGAGTTACAATAATCTGTCAGGATGTCAGAAATCCTGACACTGAGAAACAGACAGCAAAGTTCTTTCCACAATGAAAACTACATGAAGTAATTCTGTGACATCACTACAATGATGGAGTAATTTCCAAGAGGCTACTCAGAATCACCACAAAGTATTTAGGAATATTCTAAAAACACAGAAGCACCAGGTTGTACTTGTGAAATATGTTCTTACAAGCACACGAGTAATAATAAAATAGTCTAATCATATGCAAAGAAACTCTTAATTACACTAGGCAGAGCATAAATATTGCATTTCAAAATGCCTTATCCAATTTCCTGTTTGTAAACAAACTACAAAATTATCTTGGTAGCAACTGTGAATAGTTGGATGGCATTGAAACTGCAGTCACAGAGCTAGAAGAATGCTTATACATTTGTTACATCCCTGCAGCTGAAACATTGTTTGCGTTTCCAAATTGTACTAAAAACCTACAAAAGGATACTAAATTGGAAAAGTAAAATCATCTTAATACTTCACAAAAAAACAAAGGCTAACCAAAATTGTCAAAAACTAATGACTTAATTACTAATTCATCAAAAGGCATTGCACAAGCATGACCTTTAAAATCAAAATGGGCATTGCATCTGTGCTGCTGGGATCAATTTCTGTATCTTTAACAGCACTGCAGATTGCTGCCTTATTATCAGGCAGATGAAAGAATGAGCTTGGAATCACACTGAACTCCCTGACTCATAAATGGCTACCATGAAGTATATTTCAATTTGAAAGCTTTTCCATTATGAAGGTTTTTATACAATTTGTTGTCATTTTGAAATTCTTCTTAAAACCAGTTATTTTCAAACACACATAGCATTCTCTGCTTTGAAAACAGAGTAGCTATGAAAAGCTTATTTAGACACAAAATCACTGCCAGCAGTCAAGCCAAAGGTACTCATTTACCAGATTTCAACATGATGGGTATTATACTTGGAAAATTTAATTTTTAGAGACTTCTGTGCTATTTCAAGGAGTAAATTCCTTTTTACCTACTCTGCATTGAAATTTGATTTTTTTTTTCCTACAAAACCAAAACACTTCATAAGGTGGTAAGAACCACATAAGCAAGTAGCATTTTTCATTACTTGAATTCCATAGATTTTTCTTGATATAAGCAAAAAGGAGACAGAAATGGGCTGTGCACATAAATTGGAAGAACTAAATAAGATCTTGAAGGATTAACTACAAATGTACAGTAACAATAATTATCAAAAATCTACATTAAACTTCCTCCTCACCTACAAAATACATCATTCATTACAACTGAAAAATTAAAGGATGTACCTAAATCCCATATATTTACTTTTTTACCAGGCCTGCTTGATAAAGCTACATTGGCATTATGCTCTGAATAGGTTCTAACAGGCACCCATATTTCGGAAGGATAAGGGGGCAACCTTTTCTAAAAATTATTCCAAACCAAGAGGAAACAAAGTGTCACATAACTCAATTTCATCTTCTGCGTCCAACTCTTCTGAATCAAGGATTGGGTATTATTCCTAAACTAAGCCATATAGACTAATCTACCAAATAACCAAGAATCTTCTGAAAAGGAAATAAGATCAAGACACACCTCATAGCTTTTTTTTTTTTTTTAATAGATTTTAACACGGTTGTTTAAACACAAGACAATTAGCACTGGGAACTTTTTTTGAATGGATATTGCTTCAGCAACAGCAACGAAGACACATTCCTTTAAATAAAATTTAAAAAAAAAAATGAAAGCAAAGTGCATAAGCTTCTGAAAAGTTAGGTGTTATTCCAACAAGACAGAAGAAAGTTTAAGCATGCCTCCATGATGGGGAATGGATGCCTCCATTGTGATCTATATTAAAATTTAATGGATGTAACAAAGGAAGTCTCAGTATATTGAGCTATATGAAGAAAGTGATACTACAAAACACATATTAAGGAAGATGAATTTTTATTAAAAATTTAGAAATCAAAATGCAAAAAAAAACCATCTAGGAATGTCTCATGCAGACTATTTCCTCCTTTACTATCCAATAAAAATTATGAGCACTTGTACTGCTACCTCGAGACATGACATTAAAGTCACAGGAGCTAAATGCATATTAGGTTGGACCAAGAAATTTTATCTTCCCAATGGAAAAATCAAACAAATGTACACGGTTATTACAACTGTTAGCTGAACTAAACTTCCTCCTAGAAAGATTCAAGTTTACCTCTCTCTTGACTGTGATGAAAAGAAAAAAAATGATACAGTTGTTGAATAAAATGGAATTAGGTAAAAGGCAAAAATTCCTGTTAAGAAATGGCATAGATAAGTGTCATATTTTGTTTTTTAAGCTTACACTAGAAGTATCTCACTTTCTTAGGAAGTGAGGAAAAAAGTTGTGATCTCTCAATGTCATATACTGGATGACATCATGAGTATCACATGTGACAAGGTGGCTCATAGCCTGGGAAGTAGAGCACAGCAAAACACTGACAGCTTTATCAATTTCCTTATCTGGCATTCCAGGTTATCTTCAAGGCCGCAGGCTCTAAAGAACAGCAGCCTTTTGAAGCACCAAATGTCTCTACAGAGTAGAGAATAGCTGAATATCAAAATCCAGTTTTGCATTGCCATCATGATGTGCCTGATATTCAGGGCCTGTAAGTTATATGGATCTAGATTATCATTAACAAAAGCACACAAATGGTTCAAGCTTTGTCTTCTAATTTCAGTTCATCTCGGATAAAAATTTTTAGATGTTGACAGCATGAGATAAATAAGACCATCTACATGGTTCATCTTTCTCTTTGGAGGTGCATTAACACAACGTGACAAAAAAGGATGAACTACTATTTCTTGATGCAGGCAGAGGTCTGTGGCTGTAAAAACATGCTTCTTCTCCAGAATACTGAGCAGTTATTGAACAGGCAGGTGAAACAGACCCAGGTCACAGCAACAAACCTCTCATACAGCATCCATTAGCCCACTGAAACAAAAGAAGGGTAGGATATGGAAGTGCTAACACAAGCCATGTGAGAAACTGGGATGAGGACCTAAAAACTAATATCGTATGTACCAAAAATAAAATGAAAACCAATAATCATAGATGATACATCTGAAAAATTAGTAAAACCTCTGTGTTTTACAAAAACCTACTGTGTTTTAAAGAACTAGTCTAAATGTTTCATTTCTCGTCTATCTTCACACAAAGTTCAATATATTGAAGAAAACAATGCCTGTCATATCAAACTGATGGCAACTCAAATATCAGAGGAAAATGTCCACATTGTAGTTTTTTGTCTTTTCTGTTTGTGTGAGTTGTTTTATTCTTCTTGGTTGTTTTGTTGGGTTTTTTTTATAACTAGGTTCTTCATGAAAAAACTTTCTTGTGCTTCAGAACTTTATTTAATAAGTGATTAAGAATCAACTCAATGACTGGAAAGTCTATGTATTTGGGCAATGATCACATTTCAGAGGGAAGTAATTCTCAGCCTGAGGTTGGAAGTCACATTAAACCAATTAGAGTAGCCATTATGTAAATGGCAGATCCTGTGCTGCTTGGCGCAACACTGGTCAGTGGATTTATCAGGAAGGATTAGACTTCATGAAGCACAGTTCAGCTAAGTCATAGCTGAGGGGCATGACAACTGACAAATACTCTACTTGAGTAATCCAGACATGAGGGTAAAAAGGATTAAAAAAAAAAAAGAAAAATGCAAACTATCTACAGTGCAACTTACAGACAAAGCGTAGTCTATTACAGTGATAGAAAATCAGCTGCTTAAAATATTTACGATAAATGTAAAGCAGAAATTGGGCAAGATATGGCAGTTTGCAAAGAAAGAAGAGGTTAATTATTCAGCCTCATTAAAATTTTCATCACAAGCAGCAAGCTATCATAGCTTGAGCATTTTCTTTTTCATTAGAGTGCTTTCTAATATTGACATCCAACCAATTATGTTCAAACTAATTCCCAGAATGCTGTGAGACTGTAGCTACTTTCAGAAGTTTTTCCACATTAATGAACTGTATTATTTTTTCATTAGAAGCTGCAATGTGCTCAGAGACATACAAAGTGGGGAACAGAAAACCACCCTGAACAGAACATATTCTACAAAAAAATCTTTGACTTTCTTAATGAATTTCTATCTTCAGGAAGCCTTCTTCCTCTTTGCTTTAAAAATTCAAAACCAAAAGCAGCACTTCTACTTCAAGTGGACTCCTCCTTCATGAGTAGTTGCAGCAAAATAAGTGAGGTCCAGACACTGTTGAAGCAATAAAACACAAAAGACTTCTATTTTTTTATATAACATGATATCTTTTATGGTCTACATTCCAATTAGTATATTTGGAATTGTTTCATTGGGGTTTTTTTTGGGGGGGGGGTTGTTTGTTTGTTGGGGTTTTTTTGGGTTTTTTTGTTGGTTCTTTTTTTACATAGTCTCAATGAAAAAAACAGTTAATAAGACACTGTATTATCTGATTCATTATACAGAAAGCAGGGCATTTTTTTAATGGCTTCTTAATATATTTTGCCTTTTCTTTCTAAAATAACTCTCTCTGGTAACATTTGCATAATATGTGATGAATGTCTGTCCTAAAAGGAAGAGAAATTGCAACACAGAATTGCATTAGCAACTAATATAGGCATGACAAGGCTGAAAACTAATTCTTTACTCCTCCTTTTAACATGTTCTCTGTAATTAAATGGTACCTTTTCTTCATCTTAACTTCTCCTTAAACCCGTATTTTGTTAATAAACACCTGCTGCTAGTTGTGCTACTCATCACTCTCATGGGATTATACACAGATAATAGAATAATTAATAATAATAATAGAATAATAGATAATAGAATAATTAATAATAATAAAACAACTTTCTGGAGAGTAGTGTGCTACTGTCCAAGAAACAACATACTTAGAAAGACATGGGGTTATATACTAAGAGCGCCTTTAATTTACTAAACCTGCAAGTTCACAAGGCACACACACAAACTTTGAAAAAGATAGGTAAGTTACTTTATGAACAAATTATCCACCACCTTGCTTAAAATGGCCTACACTAAATAATAGTATCTATATGTGAACAGTAACAAGGTGTCATTTCCTCTGAGACACAGTTCACTGGTTTGTCCCTTTCTCGACTCAAAATAATATTCATCAATATGAGAAAACCTGTTTCTTATATGAGAGTGATGAAGGCATTATGTAAGTAACAGATTGTTATTTAGAGAGACGTTTTTCTGCATGCATGGCAGTAATTTTTAGTTCACTGAATTGTCACTCCATTTCTAATCATCAATTTCCTTTTATATGTGAGGCTTCAGCAAAACACACCTCCTTTAAATACCTACGTCTGCATCCAAAAAGTAAAATACACACAATTTTGGCTTCAGTAGACCCTGACCCCTAAAGACTATTACTTTCCTGTTAAGAGAGACCTAAGCAGTATACTGTTCAGAAGAAAATATAAAGCATGTAATCTAGAAAATTCAGTGATTTCAAGAAAAGACATTCACTCCATCACATCCTCAGAGCAATAAAATGAACTTCTTGCAGAGTTAAGGTAAGAAAAAGAGAAAAGTGATACTATCTCAAAAAAAAGAGTTGTATTACAATCCTGCAACAAACTCACAATTTTAGAGTTACTTCCATCACATGTAAATGGCAGTATACCTGGCAGAATAGCTCAAATCTGTACTGTGACAAAAGAACCAAGACTTAGCTATAATCAGTACATCATCATCTGGATTTCCTCCATAAAGCTTTTAAAGTATATTTAACACAGAAGGGGTGAAAATAAATTTACTTATCACTAATAAATATATAAATCACCTATACAAATCTCTCATGAAATGCACTTTGTGGCATTTCAGATAACTCAGCACAGACTGTAACATTCTCCTGCAGCTCCCCACAAAGACATCAAGTACAGCACAGAAAATAACCTGAATTTCTGGGCTTTATGGTTCAGACACCCAAACTACTCCCAAGGTGTAGGCATTCATATATCAAGTTGAAATACAGACAGCCATGAGTCGTTCATCCATGTCAAGCTAAAGACTACAAATCTTTCTTGCATGCTCTGTCACTTTATCACTCTTCCTCCTCTTCCTTTCATTATCTCCTGCATGCACCAAGCACATCTTGCAGGAACAAGTCAGTCTTTCCAATGCGGCCATCTAAAAAGCAATGCCAAATGTGAACTTCATTTAGGATTACAAAAGCAAACAAATAAGTGAAAAAGAAAAAAAAAGTAGTTTCAATTATAGCCTTCAAAGTATGCCTCTTAAAAATAGCAAGCTCAGTAGCCAGGAAGGTGTAATTTTTAAAAAGAAATTAACAGTATAGAAAAAATGTACTCCAACTAGATATGATCACTAATTCAAGCTGTGCCACTGTTCAGGAAGAAGAAGATGAGTTAGATAATCTATTTTTTTTTTTTTTTTTAAGTAGTTCCATTGGACTCATACAGCATTGTTCAACAGTGCCTTCAGACCATCACATACATATGACACATGCAAGCATGCACATAGAGCTATATATGACATGAAAATAGTTTCCAGATTGATTCATTAGAAAATTCACGTTAGTTTAAAAAGTCCATATCTGTTCCATACAGGAATCTGCTCCTTCTCTCAGCCCCCCGAGTTTTTCAACCTCACAATCTATTTTAAATATTTGAGTTCAACAGGAAAAAAAAAAAAAACAAAACAAACTAACAAACCACAAACCAAAACCTGTTGGTTGCTTACCCCATGTTTGAATTCTCCACTCATGTTAACTTCTTCCTTCCTTTCTCTCAAGTGTCCTGGTCTTCTCCACTGCATCCATTTTTTGCTCGCATATGCCATGTACTATGAGTGTGTAAAGCACTGGTACCTTGGGTACTGTGTAACAACTGTATCAAAATCGAGACTCAAAATTTCTTCTGTTTTTTTTTTTTTTTTGGACAGACCTACANATATTCAAGCGGCACTTTAACAGAAAAGCACATTCCCAGGGTCACCACTGCAAACCGTGTGCAGAGCTGAGACTGGATTCAAGATCCAGCCTCTTTACTAGCTTATAATACAACCTTTGCAAATAAGGTTTATGTTCCCTGTTGCAAAATGTAGCAGTTTTATGACTACCTTAATGTTTTTTTCCATTCTTGCTCCATCGTCTTCCTCTAATCCAGGAATTATCTTGACCAAAAACCAGAGGAAAATTAAATCAAGCAAAAAAATCCTCACTATGTATACTTGATTAAACCACCAGTAGAACACTTCAAAACAAGCAAAATTTTACACAACACAAGTGATCTTTTAGGATAATCAAGCACATTCATACAAAATTCAAAACAAGGGCTTTGCTACTTGCGAGAAGAAGGGATAACTGTGAATGTGGAAACACTACGTAACTTTTACAAACATTCCTGATTTCCCAACAATGCATTTTTGGAACTATCACACAGAGAAGCCACTTCCCAAGGTTTTTCATAATGCTGTTTTCCTATGAACACAATTTTCTCCTCCAATATCCTCTAGTATGACATCTTAATATCAGCTGTTTGAACTACTTTGGTACTTGACGTTATTTGGATGCTCCTTTAGAATGTTAATAAATTATCTTTGTATCTTTGTAAACAGCATCCTTAACAAGTCTTAATTATGTTGTTTTGTATAAAGCTGCAGAACATAGGAACACAAGCAAATGAAGATAATTCAATTGTGTTAGGCATTGTACAAACACAAGTCATTATAAAACAATCTCTCTCTGTTCTATTCTCTATTTCTCTAATGGCTTGGTGGTAAAATAGCTATTCCCCAGCACACATAAGGAAAGCTATACTATTGTTCACTAATAAAAAGATTTCATTTTGCATAATACAGGAGATAGAAAGTAAAAATGTCTCTCATAAGAAATTTGTTATTGGATTAGCAGATGTCATCAATATTAAAAATGTTTGTCTCATTGCATCAGAAACCCTTCCCAATTAATACCCTCAAACTCACATTATGTAATACAGACTGTGAGGAATGGCCACAATCTCTTTCCCCACAAAATACCTATGGAAATCTCTTACTGGTATTCGGACTTTTGAAAGCTTGCTTTCTGGCAACATCATTCACAAGGGATCACACAAGAAACCTCCACTTGAGCCACTCAATAAGGCCTGCATCTAATGGCACTCCTCCCCTGAATCCATGCAAACACATCAGATTTTCCCTCTCTGTTCCACAGACATGAAATCACCAAAACAATATGGGCAACGCTCACTAAGTACAGGAAGCAATTTAAAAAACCTCCAGCTATTGTAGTCTACTGACAACTTGGAGCAATGTCAGCAGCACCAAAATCACAGTGCTAATTAATGCTGAGAACATGCTGATTGCTACAATAAATGGCTGTTGGATTTTGTTAGAAATCCCAGACACTGATAAGTTTAACACTGTACAGCATTCATATGAAAATGGTAAGCAATGGGACTTCCTAGAGGAGAATAATTTGTGCTAGCAGTAACAGAATTGCTTGCATTAACTTTCATTTGACTAAGTTTTATTAGCTACATAATGCAGTTATTTTAATTGTGATTATTTAGGAAAACTTTTACCCAATAATATAAATTTTTAGGATTTCTCTATATGGTTCTCTCTTTTAATTCTTCCATTACTTTAGTAACTCCATTTATTTTTTTTCCGCCTCGCTAGACAGAAACAGACATAAGAAAAAAACATCCATAAATGGAACCCAAGTCAATGCTCTTGCTGCCACCCACTGTAGGCTCTGTCAGCACATTGTCTTCTCTGAGGTGCTACACAAACCCACCAGATCTTAAACTTATGTTACTGAGAATTTTAACATATCTCTACCCACCTAAGGAACCCACCACTTTTTTCGGTTTCACTAGTCTATGAAAGAGAAACAGAGATTTCAACTGGACATGCATCCAGAAAAAGGGTCTTTCTCCCCTGATACAAAGAGAGGAGTTGTTTTGAACAGACCACGGAAGAATAGAAGAAAGAAAAAAAAAGACAAGGGAATCCAGGATGTAAACTTCAATAAACAGGATAAATATATGGATTGTCCTTTACCCCAGAAATTACTTAATTACAATGCAAAGTTTAATGCACAATTTAATTTATATCATAGAAAATTTTAACTCAAAATATTGATTCCTATTTGTCTTTGATAATACTTTATATTATGGGAATTGTGTTAAGTCTGGAGTTATTGTGTTAAAAGATATACACTCCTGTTATCTGAAGAACTCCGTGGACACACAGGATAAAAAATGACATCAAGTGAAATACAGAACTATAAAGTTAAATCCTGGTCTATAAGGTCTTAGAAAACCTAAATTAATTCAACACTGGATCCCAGCCTGCAGAATAAAACCCATAGCTTTTGAGGCATTCTCCTATTTCAGCATCCCTATGAGCTGAGGGATTGAGCTGATCCAGTTAGCATAAGCACTTCAGGGCACTTGCTAAAACAAATCCAGACATCCTTTGCTACCAGTGCAACATTATCAACTACTATTTTTCACTTTTCTGACAGCTTCAAGATGCCATCCTCCAAGTGAAATCAACCATTAGCCTGGCATATAGGGTAATAACTTGTTTATCATAACTAGAGGTTTATAATATCAACCACACTTTTTTTCTATTTTCCTACTTCAAATATGGCAAAGTAGTTGCATAAGAACGAATTTCACAGCACAATATTTTTATCCAAACATTTAAATATTTACTTTTATTTTGTTAAATAAGGAGAGAATACTAAACAACATATTTATAAATAATTTCCTTAAAGCAACCATTTTCTGCATCTCTGCCAAGCATTCTGTTGCCAGGCTCCACTAGAAGTCTTCTGCATTAATCAAAGACTTAATGCATGCTCTGCAAAATTTCTTTTGAATAAAATATCTGAAAGGATATTTTATAAATGAGGGCAAAGAGCAACAGTGACGAACATGCCTAATGAAAATGAATATGTCCTTATTCAAGACCCAGATAGACAAACCCCATTTGGCTACATAAAAGTCAGATTTAACTGGGTGATGACAGCAAAGAGTGTGGTTGCTTAGATGCATATAACAGAATGTAATACAAGTGATAAATTCTA
Organism: Donacobius atricapilla; assembly: GCA_013397315.1. Lineage (NCBI taxonomy): Eukaryota > Metazoa > Chordata > Aves > Passeriformes > Mimidae > Donacobius > Donacobius atricapilla. Next base: position 85,261 of record WBMY01000028.1, on the reverse strand, counting down.
ATTAATATGAATTTATGCAGCGTATGTGTAACCAACACTTAATCACATTCTATCCTGGAGAATCATTTATATTTAGCAGCAATGTTTCTTTAGCACATTTTGCTTGAATAATTTTTATTCTTTGAAATGGTGATAAAATATAGTTTTTATTAATATTCCTTTTATCTTATTCCGTTAACTGAAGACCAGAGAATTAAAAAGATGAATCCCCAAAAACACCTTTTCCAATCAATAACAGTTCAAAAATCTTGACAGACCCCTGTCCTCAAGGATGTGCAGGCAACCAGTTGAAGTTCACCATGCCGTAACTAGGGCTTTATTTTCCCTTGAAGAGGTCCTCACTGCCCTCTTTCATCACCATATGTGAATTGCCTTCCTGACAGTTAGGCCTCATCTTTTTCTCATTTATCATTTTTCCTACCATCTAATCCTCCTCTTCAGAACATTTCTTCATAATGTCTTTAAAATCAAGAGTTTCCTAGTTACTGACACAGGCTTGTCAGTCTCCAGTCTCAAGGTGCAGTTACTGCAAGTCTTTACTCAGGTTTTAAAAACAAACAAACAAACAAGAACTACTGGAACAAATGGGGGAGTTCCACCTATATAATGGAACAGCTCCAACAAACAAGATGGCATAGCCCTTGAAAGGTAAGTGCTTTAATCAGAGGTTTGGTTAGGTAATGGTTCTCTCTCCATCTTCCCTTCTGATAATTCCTGTCAGCGTGTATTTAAGTACATTTTGAAATGCCTGCTGGACTGCCAGTCCTAGGAAGGACTTCTGTCCTCCTCAGGCACTTATATGAGATAAGAACACTAAGCGCAGTGAAAATAGGACAGCCCTAGGGTCATACATAGGGAAAATGAAATAAAGACACTTTATTCAGTGATTTCACAGGTTCTAGGCACCAAACTTGTTAGAAGAGGAATTTCAGAACTGTCGAAAATTCCACTTGTGGAACCAAACTATTTTAAAAGTAGCCCCTAGAATGTAAAACAAGACAGGGATGCAATGGTACAGGTGTTATGTTTGTTCCTCTCTGTGGGTAAGTAGGAAACCAAGAGGTTGAAAATCAGAGTATTGAGACCCAAGTTCACCAAGCAGTAAAGTGTGATTTGGTTACAAGATCCCAAAGTAACCCCTTAAAAGAGAAAACATTTGTTAATAGGCTCTGGGACTAGAAGGCCCTCATGTAGCCCTCTTGCCAAAGCAATGGAACAAGGATAAATCACATACAAATGCTGTTGCCTGAAAAAGACCAGAAAGTGATTAAGAAGAGCTCTTGCCTGCAAAGTTTGCAACACCTCTCTGGCCCCAATGGAAACCACCTGGCCCCCTGGTTTCCCTCTAGGCCTCCACTACCCCAAAGGTACCTCTGGTCTTCTGTATGTTGCCTACACACGGATCATTGCCTTTCCTCTGATTATTGACTGCATCAAAGGTTGAGCAAGTGATAATTTAAGGACCAATTCTCACCTAGGAGACACAACATAAGCAGGAAAATATAGATACTTAATTGTTCTCTTCAGGAAACAATGACTTTTTTCTCTTTCCACTTTAATTTTAAAACATCAGTGTTACCCACAGAAAGCCTGTTTCAAGTTCTACCCCTCTTAAGAAGAAGGGAAAATGTCCAACTACAATTGTTATACCAAAGACCAAGTTTAGATATCAACAATTGCAGATATCTCAAAGAATTCTGTAGAGATACTATCTGAGATATGATCAAGTCTTTAAAACAGATAACGGAAAAGGCACTGCCTCCTGGATTTTTTTCTTACGCCTTTTTTTTTTTTTTGTTCCAGAGTTATTAATCCAATGCTGCATCTTCCACTTCAAAGGTGTAATGTGCACTACTTCAAGCTGTTGGAAGACGCAATTTTAATGTGATTGAACCTTGCTGATTTCATGCATTCTCCAGTAATTAATTAGCACATATATATA
>WBMY01000028.1:72178-83309 GCA_013397315.1 Donacobius atricapilla | reverse complement strand
ATATAATATATTATATATATATTTTTTTATATATATATGTGTATATATATGTCTTAGTAACTGTAGGCAAGCATTCCACCCAACACTGACAGCACATCACAGATTAGCATGTGAATTAATTTAACAAAAACATATGAAGGAGATGGTAGAAAGAAGTAAAAGAGATTTCTGATGGGGCAAGAAACACCTATGCTTAATCAGTTGTGTAAAAGAATGGTAAATATACNCAGAAAGTGATTAAGAAGAGCTCTTGCCTGCAAAGTTTGCAACACCTCTCTGGCCCCAATGGAAACCACCTGGCCCCCTGGTTTCCCTCTAGGCCTCCACTACCCCAAAGGTACCTCTGGTCTTCTGTATGTTGCCTACACACGGATCATTGCCTTTCCTCTGATTATTGACTGCATCAAAGGTTGAGCAAGTGATAATTTAAGGACCAATTCTCACCTAGGAGACACAACATAAGCAGGAAAATATAGATACTTAATTGTTCTCTTCAGGAAACAATGACTTTTTTCTCTTTCCACTTTAATTTTAAAACATCAGTGTTACCCACAGAAAGCCTGTTTCAAGTTCTACCCCTCTTAAGAAGAAGGGAAAATGTCCAACTACAATTGTTATACCAAAGACCAAGTTTAGATATCAACAATTGCAGATATCTCAAAGAATTCTGTAGAGATACTATCTGAGATATGATCAAGTCTTTAAAACAGATAACGGAAAAGGCACTGCCTCCTGGATTTTTTTCTTACGCCTTTTTTTTTTTTTTGTTCCAGAGTTATTAATCCAATGCTGCATCTTCCACTTCAAAGGTGTAATGTGCACTACTTCAAGCTGTTGGAAGACGCAATTTTAATGTGATTGAACCTTGCTGATNAACACCTATGCTTAATCAGTTGTGTAAAAGAATGGTAAATATACACCCTGCATGGTGTAATGACAGACTCAGAACAACATGCATCTTCATGTAAAGTGAAAAAAGTGAAAAGTGCATCAGTTTCTGGCCATTCCCTCTTGTTTTATTGCTTGGCAACACTAAGAAGCGTCTGGCTCCATTCTTGACAGCTCCCCTTCAGATTAAATTCAATAATATCCAGCAACATTCTAAAGCAAATCGTAAAAGTTGAGGTAGAATAAAAATGGCATTTAAGAAACGCACAGAAGTTCAATGTAGCAGTATAGAACCTGAAGCAAACCACTCCTCATTGCAAATGAAATCAGTTAAATCAGAGAAAGGAAATCACTCATGAACAAAATACGTCATTAAACATCTTTTCAACATAAATAGTTCAATGTTTGGCAGTGTGTGTCAGCCTCACACCAATACAATCACCAATCCTCAGTACCACAACTTCTCTTCCATGAGTTGCTGAAAGCTGCTGCTGTCTAGCTCAGATCATCAAGCAGATACACACCATGACTCAGCTGCAGAGAATCTTGCTGTTTCATCACTTTGCTTGAGTTTATGTTAAAAACCAAGATGGCTTTCCCAGTGACCACACAAAATTAACTAGCTGTGTATTTGTAACTGAATAAAATGCATACACCAGGTCTGCACAGGATGGCATGGGAAAGTTTGGTGAGAAACCTAGTTTAATGGCTTGTAGGTATTTAAATGCCATTCAGAATACTGAAGATCCATTAAATACGCCAGAACACCAAATCCCCATTCTCTCAAGAGATCAAAAATATAACAAAAACCAAAACTTTAAAGTAGTTTCAGCTGGAGAAGTAAAAGTGACTCATTGATGACATCCATATCACACAGGATGGGTGATTTGAGGAGACCTCTTGAGATAACTTTTAGCTCAACCTCCCTGCTCAAAGCAGATTATTCACAACATTGTATACGTTGAATCAAAGATAACTAATCCCTCAAATGATTAAAATGAGTATTGCAATAACCTCAGATTTTTATGGTAGTAGACAGGAGGATGGTAGTGAACAGGAAATCATGACCCCTGAGAGCTTTTCATGGACTGAAAGCAGACACTTGAAATTTGAATTAGAACACCTCTTTCCAACAAAACAAACCTTCAAACCCCATGAACAAAACAAACAAAATGGACACTATTCTTCTATAAAACAAAGCATGCCTCAACTCAAACCTCATAATCATTTCAGATTATTGTCAAGGGCATCCTTAAGAAAACATAATGCAGTAAAGCAGTATAGAAGACACATAGTAGCATACACCAAGACATTATTTCAAAAACCTTTAGAAATAAAAACAAGACAGATGCAAGTCATGAACAGCACTTACAAAAACTGATGACAGACTAAATTCAATACAGAAATAGCATGGTTCACAAAAAATGGACTTAAGAGGTCCCAAAAGGCACATAATCAAGCTGATTGCCTTGACAAAGTCTCAGCCACACATTCCCCTGACCGCTCTCATCCACAGAAGGAGAATATCATCTGAAATGCATGAGCTCACTACTGTTCAGTTTTGTTTTTCTCTATGATACTTTAACTGAACTCTGTACATCCCATACTACATGTCACTTCAGACCACTGACCAGCAATTCTTCCAGTTCACTTTCTAGATCCTCCCACACCTGAAGGAGGGGAAACAAAAGAATTCAATACACAGCTAAGAAAAAGAACACAAAAAATTAATTTGGAGCCAAACACAGATACAGTATCTTATTCACTGCATCTTGTCATTCATCGTCTGAAAAGAGCCACTCTTGTTTTTCATCATGTTTCCATCTTATCACTGATGTTATGGCTGCAATATTTCCTACTGTAGGCAAAACGGATGAGAGAGACATCACAGAAGGAAAGATGAAGGGAAGAACTAGATCTTCATCAGGCAAAGTAATTGAATCATACCTGTTTTACACAAAAGTTTCTTAAGAGCAGCCTTTGCCAGGAAGGGAGAAAGGGGGAGAAGACAAAAGCCTAACAGTTTCCTTCTTGCTGAACTGAGATGACTTCACAGCACATGTATTATGTGCAAAGTAAGTGGAGTCAAGTCCACAGTAAACTGACTGCACGTGTTCTTAAGCAGTAGTTCACTAGAATTATTAATTATCCTCAAATTCTGCTACTATTTTAACATACAATCCATTACACTGTTAAATGGGGACATAATAAAATGCTGGAGACTTTATTCTGCTGATGCCTAGCAACTTAGGGTAAATGTGAAATGCCTTATGAAAATGCTATATTATTACTGTGCCTTTGCATAAACCTGTGCACGTATATCATCTTTTTAAGTGTGTGTTGAGCATTTACAGATCTGTAATGGAACTGTAAACTGTTTTTAATTTGTCATTGGTTTAAAAGGAAAAAAGGTCACTGCCATTGTGTAATTCATCTTGCAGTCAGAAGTGAAAGTTGCAAAGGATTTTCCCTTCTTCAGACTTCTTTCTAGTGTTATTGGAAAGCTTGTCTTCTTGTTTAAATGAATTTCCTTTTAATCTCCTCTCTGAGCTGCTGGATAGATGGAGCCTCTTAAAAAATTCAGGATATCACTGTAATTGTAAATTGATCTGCTTCTGTGTCAGAAGGCTGTTCCCTCCATCCAGGGAAGAGATTGTCTTCTCAAAGTTGTTTTTCAGACAAATGATTAATTTGCTATTTCTCTTACTATTATATTACCCTTTAATGAAAAATCACTTTTTAAACAAATCTACTACCTCTTGGATTGTTTTATTCCTGGCAACATACAGCAAAGGAAGCTAACTGCCAAAGCCAATGTGAAATATTTCCCAGTCAGAAATTTTTTAGTTACCTAAGCAGGAGTTTGATTCTGCTTACATAGGAACTAAAACTGCATCAAGACAACTCAAATGCACATATTCATCACTGCTTAAGTCCTGAATTAATGTAACATATTAGTAGATACAGGAAAATTACCCACTGATTTTTAATGCAGAGTTAAGGTTGAAACGCTGTTATGACTATGCAATCTTTAAAACAGACACGTAACTCATTAGGCTCAAGGTAGGGGAAATTATCCATCCACAGTGGTGCTGAATCCACATAGCCTATTTGCCTTTGGCTCTTTGGTTATGAGATCTGGCATCACTTGGATTATTTCACCTAATCCATCATTAGCTTTCACGTGCCCTATATACCGTGGAACAAACCTAAATTTAACAAACCCAACTCCCCATCAATTACCACACTGAATATAATACATGTCAGCACAGGACACAAAGATTAGACGAGCTGAATCACATCCTTCTTTGTGAAAATTCAGTATGTTTAGAACACTTTTAACGATGCTGACTACAATTGTAATAATTGCTCCTTCTCATTGTGGACAGGCACTAATGCTCTGACCTGTATGTACAACCCAGAGCTGTTAAACAAAATTAAAAACCTCAGTCAACGCAGAAAATATATAAGAGATCCCAGTAACAGTGCCACAGACTCACAAAGCAAGTTTTTTAATTGCAATATTTGCCTGGATGGTGGAATCCCGTAAGATGACCTATTTTTCCCCTATAATCCTGGCAGTAAACATTAGTTATTTAGATTAACTTTCTCCCTCCACATACACAAAGCACACAAAAAGGTTATTACTTACAACAAAAAACTCAACACACTGCTGTTGCGCTATCACAGCATCCTGACTTACCAGTCTTCCACAAATAGACGGATGAAGTTTGGAATTCACTTTGCGCACGGGCGTCCCCGATGCCCAGCAGCAGGAGCAGGAGCAGGAGCACTCCCACGCCCCGAGCGGGCACGGCAGGAGCCCCCGGAGCAGGGCAGGGGGAAGCGCTCCCCGGGCCCAGCCCCATGCCGCCAGCAGCCCGCCGCCGCTCCGAGCCCCGCAGCACCGCCGCCGAGCCTTCTGCCAACCAGCCGCCCCTCCTCAGCATCTCCTCGCGGGGAGAAAGGCACTGGAAACCCCTCTCCCGCCGCTGTGCATGGCAGTTGAAAAAGAAAAACTGTTTAACACCAGGGAACAATAGAGTCCTGGCTCGCTCTTGCTGCGGCGGCAGCAGCTCCTCGTGCTGGTATGGTCGCGGCTCCACGCTCTTCCATTCAGCGGCTATAGCAGTTTTCCATCAGCTAAAAGCGAGACAGCTGTCCGCAGGGGGCTCCAGCTGACTGAGCAGGTTATCTTGCTCTGGGAGGCAGCAGCAGTCATTTACACCAGCTGGAGAGAGTGAGAGACAGAGAAACAGGGATGAGGAGAAACACAAATAGCCCGGCGCCGTAATCTCTAGTGCAGCGAGAGACTGCAAAAGGCTGGCTTCCCAGACACGTCTCTCCCTGGAATATCCCGAATGATACACACCAAGAAGAAAAGGAGAAATCATCATCAGACATGCTTCAGAAACACAAGTCATTCAACCAGAAGAGATATAAACAGAACAATATATAACAATTAAGAGAACATCAGACATTTGTCCTGATAATACTAGGTAAGCTGCATTAACCATTTTGTAAACAATAAAAAATTAGGTGACTACACATGCATTAAACAGACAATTAAGACCTTATGAAGGAAATTGAAGAAAATGTAGAAAAAAGAAAAAAAATTTAAAACACTACCTTGTCTTGCATGTATTTATCAAATCTGTTTCAGGTAATGGCATATAGCTATCTGCTATGAGGACAGATGAATATGTGAGTATGATAATGTGTAAGTATGTGTAAACCCATCACCTCTGTGGTAGATGTAGTGTGCACATAATATATAACACAAGATAACATCCTTTCTTATCCAGCAAGTATGTACACATATATACATGCACAAACGTCAACTCTGTAATTTAAAATAATTTGAAGATCAAGTTATCAATCATTTTACATATGAAAGTACACAGGATACATTAGGCTGTCAAGATGGTACAAAAACGTGGCGAGAGACAAAGCTTTTTAAATAGGGATCTTTATCTCTCCCGCCCACTACGCAGTGAAAAGACACTATAACAAGCCTAAAGATTGGGCTTCTGACACCTATACACTGGAAGCAAATAAGGAATTTTCAAGAAAACCAATATCATATTCAGAAAGTTACATTAAAAATGCAAACAAAAACACACAGTAAGAGCACAGGACCCAGAGTGGAAAAATGATGGAGCTATTGTTGTTTAAAGAAGAAACCCTCAGTCAACCTCTCTTGGGACGCCTGTCATTTTGCACAACCTTCCCAGACTCAGCCTTTTCACATGCATTAGATTAAAACCAGTTGTGATCAAATAATTCCCAAGTCCTTGCCTGTTTAAATATTCTGACATCAGAGCAAATTAGCAATGTTGAAGGTTGCAAATTCGTCTTTGTTTACTTTCCACTCTGTTACGCCTCTAAGAGGGAATTAAAGGCTCAGGGAGCTATAGCACCATGAGGCTGTGATTAAGAGAGATAAGCAAGTGTGGATTACTGTTCCTCAGCTGTTGAAAAACAGGCAACAATCAGGAGATTATAGGTTGATAAGGGATACATAGAAAGTCATGATCTTAACAAATTTATAGCATCCTGATCCAGAACTTGTACCCTCAGCTAAAAGCACTTCAGGAGATAGATTTTATTCTCTTCTACATCACGCTGTATTCACTTTAAAAAGCATGGTTTTCCCTTCAGCCTTTCCTTTGAACTAGAGAGAACATTGATTTTAAACAAAATTTTCTCTGAGTTCATTGGTTTACATCAATTTTAAAGCTACATCTGTGGTTAAGTTAATCACATACACATTATTTAACAGGCTGCATAGAGGAACTTGAGAATATTCTATACAATAAAAATAATGCCAGCTTTGCAATCTATGAAAAACAGGATTCAGAATCTCAGGGCTTAAAGAAGTTTTAAGAACTTCATGAAATCTTTGATAATATTGTATTGACTTTCATACTTAAAACATATGTAGCTTATATATTCCTTTAAAAAATTAAGAGTAAAATGTTGGATTTTTAGCCAGAGCTATGCACCAGAGGAAGACTCGAGTTTATAGAAAGACCAAGGGGAAAGATACCCTTTTCAGAGTTATTAAATACAATGGATTCCACCTGGAATTTTTAATGAATGTATAAATAAAGCCTCTGAGAATATTTTGTACGTGACTCAGATCATCTGGAAAGATCATCAGGGAACAGATCATCCATGTAGTTGGCACAATGAATCAAAGTGGGTTTTGACAGCAGAACAAAGCAGCATCATAAGAGAGGGTAAGCACACATACACAAACACTCAAATATTTTCTTATATTCATGCAACTGCACATTTTAAAACCACCAAAATATAGATTATCAAAGTAAAATATTTTCACACTACTTTTCATGGTTTTACCATTTATTCACTCACAAAATCAATGAACTTAAAAAGAATAATTCCACCCTTTTTTTTTTGTCAGAAGATATAATGAATTAAAACTGTTCAGAAATAGGTCACAGAGACAAAATGGAAGGAATATTTATTATGGAAAAGTATTTGCATGTCTGGGAAAAAAAAATAAGGGTTTCTGAAGAGTTGGTTTTGGGACACACTCAGTCACTTATGCCATACATGCACTTATCAATTACTCAGGACGTGGAAGGGCCAGTGATTCCTCAGGCCAAAGAGTAGATTGGTGCCTGAAGACCAACACCAACCTCACCAACCTAACTGCTGGAATTAGACTTCTCAAACAAGCGGAAATATATCCTGATTTTAAGTTTCAGTTGCTGCCAGCATGCCTCTCTAGGAATGCTGTTGTTAGCCATTTCCACTCCAGTGTATCTGATGCCCTATTACCCTCTCTCTTTGCTACACTGAACATGGGACCTCCCTCCAGTTATCAATGCAACCACTATTTCCAGCCCACTGGCAACACATCTTCTAATATAACTATCATAATTTATCAGCTGTTTATGGCTTAGACATTCCAAAATAAATGGTTAGGCATTTCTGAGAAGCAGCCTTTGGACAAAGCATAGAAATAAACTACAACTGACATTACTACGCATATCACAAACTTAATAGTGTCATTGTCATCCCTTAGAGCACCAACATGCAAGTCTTAAGAGATACAATTATTTATTTAGATGTAGAGGTGGCACTTGGGGATAGGGTTTAGTGGTGGACTTGGCAGAGATAGGTCCGTGGATGAACTCCTTGATCTTAAAGATCTTTTCCAAACTAAATACTCCTATTATTTTATTTGAGGCATAACAGCTACAAGAAATCTGTAAACTACTCACACAAATCATTGACAACTTAGCACCTTTTAACTCTTCTGCGAAAAGTATGACTAACCTCAAAGACCTTTATGAAAATGAAAAAGTATTAGTCATGAAATATTAGAATAACTTTGCTCACATTTCCTAGCATTAAAGAGTTAGGGGATGACAAAGGAAGCATGAAATACCTTTTATTTTTCAGAGATAGAAATGATAAGATATATATTTCAATATAGAATCAAGCTGGCAGTGTTCCTCTGCCACCAGCCAGTCCCATGCTAAAACCCCTCTCTTTATGAGAAGCCATGAATAAAAGCTTCAGGATCATTTTACTTTATATCCTGATGATGTTGTATTTCTACATATAGTGAGGCCAAAGAGCATGCAAAGACTAAATATATATGGCACATTTGTTGCTAGAGTAAACAACAAAGAGCAGTGTTCAGCATCACTTTCATCTGCCTTCAATTTAACACTGGTCAAGCCAGAAACCTTAGAGAGGTTTCAGTCCATTTTTGCAGATCTATAGAAGAGGTTTTACAAACTCTTTACCTGTACCCCACTAAACCATCTCTGCTGCCTGAATATTAGACGAGTACAAAAACCCTCTAGAATGAGTATTAGAATAGCCCAAATTCTAAAGAGTGAAAAATGTTTTATTTCTTGTGTAGAAAATTCAAAGTCCTCTTCATCAGAACCGTGCTAGTTTTGATTCATCTCCAAGACTTTCCCCCCTCTCTTAGGTACGAAAATAACAAATATTGCCAAAAAAATCTAAGTCACCTATCTCCTATTGATTTAGCTCTAGGGTTATAATGAGTTTATTATAGCCAATGCCCACTGGTGTTGTTGTTGGACACACAATCACACACACACACTGTCTGGTGAGAAAGCATGAACTACTTATTACAACATCTGACTCCATTATATAGTATTCCTACAAAGACCAGGGATTGGAGGAGAAGGTTGACACCTCTCCCACCCCATTGGTCAAGACAACTGTCCATCAGCTGTCCATTCCTCCAAGAGGAGGAACGTAAACTAACTTTGTCTTAACAGAAACATTGCTTCTATTTATAACACCCATGTGTGAGAAAGCTGAGAACTATGAAAAAACATCTGAAGCTGTGAGATACACCAGAAGGCTGAAAAATCAGAGCAACACACTGGATAATAGAGTGCCAAATATTTCTGAAAAATATTCTAAATTTGTAACATGCTGATCTGCTTCTGTTGCTGTATGAGTAGGATGCCCTTGGATATATCCATTTCATTGGATGTAGTGATATGGTTGCACCCCGAACTTCTAGAGAAGTAAGGAAGTGGAAGTGTGTTCCCTTACAAGCATGTTTCCTTGTAATATCCATGATCTAAATAATTCACATATCAGTTAAAAAAAGCTTTTGTTCTCTTAATTTCCTGACAAACTCACTGGCCTACAATTCTAGTTCTGCATTTTGTGAGAGCCTGACTTTCATGAAGATATTCTACTAACGTTGCAAGTGTATTGTAATAATTCTCTTCAGATGGGACCTGCTAGAATTTTTTTAGATATTGAGTACAGTACTTCAGGATGGAATAAGCCGCACAGCATTAAGAACTCTTTACCAGACTCAGAAATAGTCTCTTATTTTTCTTCATATCAATGCTAGGGACCCTATTCAGGGAAGCCACAAAAATATGCTAAACATGAAAAATCTGGGGAAAAAAAAAAAATTGTTCGTTTTTCAAAATATGCCCACTTGAGTCTTGAAGTCCAAACCTACACATGCTGAGCAAAACTTGCAGCTGAAGTTGTTCTTTAGGAATCCTAAACATATGGCCTGTAGGTGTCACACTCGACCATGTCATAATATGCTATTATGAATTTCTCCTTTTCTTTCATAGCAGATAAAAGGCCTTGGTTTTACCCTGTTTTTGTACCATGTGCTCTTTGTAAATTTGCAATTTCTAAAACAAAAAACCAAAACCAACCCAACATCTTTCACAAAAGTAGAACAACTATTTATGATTGTCCCAGAATAACTGTTTTTGCAAACATTAGAGGTATCATAACAGCTGTCTGTTAGATTTGTTTCATTCTTTTAGATCATGGATTTGGATAACAAATTATGAACTTTAAGAGTTACGTGTGTAAGTTGCACAGAAATAAGAAAGCATTACATGTACAGTGTGACTGGAGTATATTAATAATGTGCACAAACTCTTCAGTGTTTCCTGATTACTACAAAAATTGCTACAAGAAAAAGTTATTTTTGAAAAATTAATGATGATTCTACTTGTATGAATGATTAGAAAAATCTCATCATCTAGTTCTGGTTTTATAAATGTTTTGCTCTTATTAAGGTAAGATAGCAATTCTTGGACTGATTTATCTTTTTTTAAGGTTTTCGTTTTATTGTTTCATTATACTGGGGGAGGAAGGGTGGTATTTGTTTGGTTTTTAATCTATTTCATATGTAGACATTTTCCTAGCCATTCTTTCATTGCTACAGGGTGGGTTTTTCAATTGAAAAAAAAAAATTGTAAGCAACAAAATCAACATCCTTGGCATAAAACACTCACTGAAAGCAAGTATTCTTTGTAAGGAAAGCACATTGAGGTACAGCCAGGAAGTATGTCTAGAATTGCTTGCTGGGAGATCAAGCAAGAGGAATTCAAGTAAGAAATCAATTAATTTATCACAGAGGACACCCAGCTTTGGATCAAGATACATGAAAAAGTGTATTTACCACCTTTGTTTTCAAGAAAAATGTTAGTTTTGACTTGGTAATGTAACCAAAGGCTACTGGTCTAAATAGATCAATATCACTGTGAAATGCAATGGTCCAAGAACTGAAGAAGGTCAGATTAAACTGCTTAATTTTACTTTCTGGCTTTAAACTCTGAATAAACTTTCTGCCCAGATTACATTGGCTTCAATGCCAACCACCTGAAGATCCTATCCAAAGATAAGAACTGGCTGAGAAGATCAAACTGGCTCCATTACTTTTTCTGGCTTAACCAAAAAA
>WBMY01000028.1:44589-72167 GCA_013397315.1 Donacobius atricapilla | reverse complement strand
AAAAAAAAAAAAAGGCATGAGGAAAATGGTGATTTTTTCACTTAAAAGCATTTGGTAACCCCTATTTTGGGGAAAAAAACCTTGAACTTCATTTGTGTTGGGAATGATCAATGTTCTCTTCCTATCACAACCTCCTAAGAGAAGTCTACACAAACTGGAATCTCTGTAATTGTGATGCCTGTATGCACTTGCTTACAGAGTGTTGAGGGGAAATAAAATAAGTCTGGGTACAAAAGTGGAACATAATGATGGCCTCTAAAATACTAGGATAGAAACCTTGGAAAATAGTGATAGGAAGAGCCAAGAAAACAGGCTGAAATCAGGATAAGAAACCTAACTGGAAAAAAAAAATCTGCAAGGAAGTAGTGACAACCAGACTTTCTGCGGGTGTGCTATATACTGTTTACTCTTTTAATGCATTAGTCGTGGATCTACAGTTTGTAGATGGGGACTACAGAATGGGGACTTTTTAATCTAACTTTAGTTTACATCAGTTTCAGAAAGCCCAATAGGGACTTCACTAACGGAGAAAACAATCCAACCCAGTTGACCATAATTGCCATTTAGTTTTTAACTCTAAGCCCATTATACTATATTTTCCAAGAGGTAACCAAAATACAGGATTTCAATGCATCTTTCCAAGTCAACTTTGTTCCTCCAATACGTGCATGTACTTTTGAAATTTGTGTTTCTAAAATCACTGGGAATAGCTAGCCCCCATGTCTAGCATGAACTTAGGCTGAAAATAAATGTTTATCTAGACAATAGGCTCACTGGAGAAAAATAGCGGTTAAAACTCATAGTTTTAAATGCAAAGAAGTAAAATTATTCACAGGACCTGAAGAGCATGCAGGGAGATTTCAAAGCCATAATGGAGAGGTAAATACTGAAATCCCTGGCAAAGGGAACAGAAAAAGAATGAAATAAAAAAAGAACATCAGTGCCCATTATTGCCTTTGAAAATCCTCTCCAGGGAGACCTTAGTAATATGCACATACCAAATCACCTTAAACAAAAGCTACCTTCAGTCAATTTTAAACCTTTTCCTTATTAAAATCCTATTGATTGATCATTCTTCATCTAAATGTCTGACAAGCCAATTTCCATTTTCAAGGAGGGAAACATTGGTCTTCTTTTTCAGGCCATAAATCACTCAAACATTCTGTTATCAATTCTCAAATTAGTTAAGTAATACAAATTTATAAGAAAATTAAACTAGGCTGATTTCTTTAGTGAGCTGTTTCATTGGTGCAGCTTTTTTTTAACTTAACCAATACATTCAGGGGTTTCCAGAAATGCACAGACTCAGTAGTAGTGACAAACACAATATAGGTGGAAATAGCTTTTAATAACTTGTTAACTTCTTAAGAGTCCCAATTTAGCTGGCCAAAAGTACAGCTGTGTGTTTTGTGCTGGCCTCAACAGATCAATAAACAGGAGTGTAACTTCAGTAAACTGATTAATGTATCTCACACCATTCAGACACAGGGTAAGTTGAAGTGAGATTTAAACCATTCTAAATTAATAAGTAAGGTTCAATTCAGATTTGCTAACTAAATAAGCCTTAAGATAGAACCCCATTTTATCATTAATAATAAGACTTTGCAGAATCTTATGTTATAATTCAAGTTACAGCCCTAAAGATAGTATCCCAAAATAAAGCCTTCCCTCTGTAATACTATCTAAAACTTTACAAGTCTGTTCCATCTGTCATACTTCCATTACATGGTAGTTGCTTTAACTGGGAGATGGAAGGCAAATCCGCTCCTACTGATCAATCTTACAATTGAAAGTTACAGGTACTCACCAAAGTCAACTCTGGAGCAAACTAGAATGCAAAAAGTAAATCTAAATAAGGAAAGACACAAAGTTAGCAAATTCTAAGTGTGTATTAATCAAAGCAAGTTATCATTTCAAAACACACTGGCTGCGAAATGCTGAGCCATGTTAAAAAAACCTCCCATTCTCCTATGTGCTGCCTTTTCTTCCTCCTCTGCTGCTAAGGACCATCCTCACCTCCATTTCATTGCACCAATATTTCTGTGGCAAAATAAAGCAAGTAGGCAAAGCTGTGCATCAAGACACCTGATATCACAACCTCATGTAATTGAATTTTCTGCATATACATCACAATACCTTTAATACATTCTGTATGCTGCTGAAAAATGTATGCTAAATTATCAGCATTAGCACAACAACTAAAGCACCATTAAAAGGGATCAAACCAAGCTTAAGGTGATGTGACACTTTCAGGATGGAAAAAACATTTATAAGATTGGCATCATTGCTTTTCCCTGTGATGACAAAAGACAATATAGGGAGTTTTCTTCAATCATTTTTATATTTGTATATCTGAAAATTTGATTTGAAGTTTTCCAACTAACTGTTAGTGTGAGCTCTGGTACTTCCACAGGCTTTTCCTGTGAGACTCAAAACTAACCTTGGTCTAAACAACTGACAGATTAATCTGTACACTCTCTGCAGAATATAAGACAGCTTTATTTGATATACTGCTCACTAAAGGAAGAAATGGTGATGAGGAGATTCTCAGTGACTGAACTATTATTAAAATATTATAGAAACATGCAAAGCAGATGTCTTCAGATCAGCATGAAGTTCAGCTGTAACCATCCAGTTAGATGAAGAGAGCATGATTCCCCTGGGATAAGGAAATTTAATTTACACAGATAAAGTGAGGTGTAGAGCATTAAAAATTTGAAGTGTGACTTCAGTGACAATGTTTGAATGATGCCGAGTTCAGGTAAAACAACAGCCTCAGCTCAGGTAAATAGACACGATTTACCACTGCAAAAATAAAAAAGATACATCATGTATAGAGCAAAAGTCAAACTTCACATAGAACTCTGTTTACTTGATGTATCAATAGGAAAATAATTAAGTTATTATGCTTTCATATTAATGATTTAAATACACATATTAAAATTAATATGTTAACTAGATACTTACACAATTTATATCAGCCTAAATTCTCTTAGCCCCCATATACAGATACAACATACAGCTTCAGGTATCTGGCTGATATATTAGTGCCTAAGCATAAGGTTACTTTTCTGAGACATCCCACACAGTGAAAGGAAAATGACAATTTTTGCAATGTGTTGCTGAAATACTCTCACCAGGTCCACCTCCACCCACTTCCTGCAGACACTTCTACATATACTCAAATATTAGTGTCACCATCAGACAAATTGACTCAGAGGTATTTTCAATCCTTAAATATGTACAAAAGCTATATCTAGTATATTACTATCTAGTTTTTTTCATTATCAACTCCAAAACCAAATAATTCAGACTTTCACATGAAGAAATACAAAGAAAACAGAAAATATATTCTACATCCTCCAAAAGCTGTTAGAAAACCATTATAAAACCACCTGCCTTGGAAACCTTGGAGGAAAACTGAATGTTAAATCCCCAGATCATTTTAGTCCTGTCTTCTTTCTACAGATATACAAGCAAAACCATAACATATGTAGAATTTTGCCCAAATCTGATTATTGTACATGGTCTTATCTAAAGGAGGTTAAATATCTTATGGTCTTTGAATACATCTTAAATACTGAAACTCACTGAATAGGCAGACACATTGTACCTCACTTAGGCTTAAGGATGGTGCAATTCAATAAATTCATCTCCTGGAAAGCTACAGGGTTGCCATAGCAAAGTAATACACTGACAGGATTCAGGAAAGAACTCCATTATGTCAAATACTTTAAACATGCATATGCCTACACCAAATCCCTTCTCTCTGTCAATAACTGGTTGACTGGCAGTCAACAAAATGCTTGATTTCCAACCTTGTGAATCATTATTTTTTTTTGTATAAAACTTAATTATATTGGGTTACTTGATCGTAGTGATCTCTAGGAAACATTATTCTTGATTTGCAGATAGGCAGTTTGACAGGGCTTCCTCTAAATTCCCAATATTTAATTTTCATATCTGAAGGGACTGCTGAAGTACAATAAAGGTTCCCTGCATCTGTTAGGAGTTCAGGTTTCTGACTTCATATTTTAAATTTTCTAAGTGCATAAACAGTTTTGACACAGGGAAGAACCACACATCCTGAATCTTTGGCAGAAAGGAGGAAGAAAAATCTTCTAATCCCTCTTACATGTATGCAAGAAGAAAATTTCAAGTATCTTTGGTCAGGACAAGATATCTTCTTTTCAGCAAACATTAAATATTTTCAATGAGCTCTATTACAGGAAGATTTTCATATTGCTGTCTTTGTAAGGAATTCCACAGAAAGAAAAATAATTGAAATGTTAATAGGAGATGGTATTTTCATTACATTCCTGGTTGGTACATAATTCAGAAATCCACTCTCATTTTTTTCCCATAAGAAAAACAGAAAGAAGAAAATTGAACTAATTCCCTTTCTCTTCTGTGCTTTATATTCTGTTTCAGGTTCTGTTCAGGTATGCTTATGGTAAGCTATAATTTCAAGCAGTGATTTTCACATGATATCCCAATGAAACAATAAAAAATTATTTTCTTTGGCTTTGTATAATGGAATACAGAAGACTATTCATTTGATTTCAGAATGGATCATTAGCCACTGTATTCTTAAACCATTTAAGAGAAATAATTTGAAATCGAACAATAAATAAACCTAATGCATACCTCTAAGCAGAAAGTAATTAAAACAGATAGCAAACATTTGCTTTATTGTTTATTTTCCTCCCTAAATTATGATTTTTTGCAACAGTTCTTTAAAAGGCTTTCACTTAAACTGCATTACAAAAATGAGATCATATTCATTGTACGCTCTTCATTAACTCAACTGATGGTGTTTTAATTCCTACAACATACAGAGTCTGATTGTTGTTTTGCAATTTGACATAGCTAGTGTGTGCTGAGAATAATTAGCTTCACTATCACAGAACAAATTATTTCTTTGCAAAGCACACACACCATTTTTTAACAGAGATTATTGGAAAACTTTGAAGGTATTTCTTGTCTTACACAAAAACAACTCTTTCATTATTAATTAAGTTTTCTGTACCCTGATTTTCCCTAATGAACTAATAATCCATGTTTTATCTGCTACCACATTCAAAGATATTGTCCTACTCAATCTATTCTCAGAACAACAGTATGGTATCCATGATGTGACATCTGGAAATGTGATTTATGTTAAAATGCTATGAACATCAGTAAGCACCATGAATCAGCAAGTGCCAGAATAACACCTGAAAGTCAGTAAAGGTGCAACCTGATGCCACTATGGGCTGATTTCACGGGTTGTCTGTGGCTGTCTGGCCAACAGACACAGACACACACATAGGGGTTGTGGGGACGTACAGGTTAGACACAGGCTCTGTTGCTTGCAGATGCAGAGTTCCCAAAATTGGAAAGTGCAGGCTGTCACTAATCCACTGCACAAAGCCTGACTCTGGGAACAGTTAGAGAGAACGCTGCCTTCTCTCCTCTCCCCAGCTCAGCTGTGCTAAGTCACTGCAGTGACCAAGCACTCTATGGTGTAGAGTTCAACTCCTCCTCTCTCCATCACAACACAGTCAGAATCTTCTTCCCAAATGCTGGTATTTTTGTTCCCCATGCCAGAAATAACATTTAGACCTTATTGTATTCCCTAAAAGCCTAAAGCAGGAGAACTAATCCTACAGTCCAAGAATAACCACTGGAATATCTCTTATTCCTTATTCCCCACATCAACAATATCTAAGGTGTTTTTGCTGAATTAGTATCATTAATCTCTTTGGTATTATAACAGTGTAGACTCCATGAGTTAGACATCATCATTGGCACTTAGGCCAATCACATCTCCATGAATAAACTCAGATGGGAGAAGGCAGTTACTGGGATCCTCAAAAAAAAAACCATGCAACGCTACTGTTGCATCCAGAAACTGCCATTAGGGTGGGTCTTTTTCTCTAATATATGACTATCATTATCATGAGATACAGCAGTAATCCTAGCCTATTCTCATAAAGTTTCAAATTTCTTGGGAAAGAACAAGAGAAACAAACTCCAAAGTACATAAAAGATAACTATTTATAGAACTGAATAGATACTTTAAACCTCCTACATAAAGAAACAGAAATACCAACCTGAACTAGGGCCAGTAGATAAACCAAGAGAGTTGATAATGTTGACACTTAGCCACCTATAAATAAAACTACCAAACCAAATCTGATTTTTTTATAACACTCTGAAATTCTACATAGACCAGGCAAGAAGTTTAGAAACAAAACCAAAGCACAAACAAAACAACATCAACAAAAAAGACAGAAAAAAAATTTCAAAACCCAGCCCAAAACCTAAACCAAAGGCTTCTGAACCCCAAATCCACCCATCATATAACCTTGAGATACGCAGGTAAGCACAGCTCACCCACCTGAGCCAGTCCGTCAGCACGAGGTACTGTCCCACAGTGCTGACACGAACACTATCCCTCAGCACCTTGGACAGAGGCTTTGGAGAAACTCTGTTGACATCAAACCCTTTTCCACTTCTATTTGTTCATTTAATGGAGCCCAAAGACTATCTTTACAGCATAGTCCTTATTCTTACATCAACATTTGGCAGTTAATATACATGCACAGCTAGTAAAACATAGATGAACTGGCACAAGCTTCAGGTCATCCATTGCTTGGTACAGAAACCATCAAAGCCTAAGACTGTGCTACAATTTCTACAATTTTTTTACATACATCAGAGAGACACTGTAAAAATACTACGCTTAAAACTTTCTATTTTACAGGAAATAAAATATTGTCTTTGAGCTGTAACCCTATTGTCCACAGAAGTTAAATTATTTCTTTTGTTATTTCTCCTTGATATGTCAGAAGAAGTCGTACTACCAAATGAACACAAAATAACTTGAGCAGCTGATAAAATTATTTAGAATAATAGAATCATAAAATAGTCAGTTTGAAGGGACCCACAAGGAGCATAGAGTCCAACTCCTGGCCCAAAATTTACACCACGTGCATAAGAGTATTGCCTGAAAGCTTCTTGAACTCTGCCAGGCTTGGTGCTGTGATCACTTTCCTGGGGAGCCTTATCCAGTGCCCACACTTTTGGATAAGAACCTTTTACTAATATCCAGTTTAAGAACCCCCTTACAACAGCATCTTACGATTTCCTCGGGTCCTGCCACTGGTCACCAGAGAGAAGAGATCAGTGCCTGCCCCTCCATTTCCCTCATGAGGATGCTGCAGACCATGATGAGGTCTCCCCTCATACTTGATAAAAAATGGCTAAGAATACAATTGTTTTAGTAGAGGTGAAAATAATATATACACTTCCATCCTGATTAATGTAATAAAATATTATCAAAGTTTTGAGAGTTTATGGAAAGGGAGAACAGAAATCCAGATCAGCACAATATCAGTGAGCTGACTTTTGAAAAACAAAAGAGAAGGCCAGCATTGTAGAACAAGATTTTTTGCAGGGTCTTCCCTTGGATGGAAATATTTGTCACGTTTATAATAAAACATTATGCTCCTTCTTAGATGGAAGGAAAGGGGGAAAGGTAAAGGAAAGGGAAAGTTATTATTTTAAGAATATGAAAAAAAATTGTGATTTGATTGACCAAGTTTAAATTGTTATTCGTAAAGCCAGTGTAAGCACAGTTACATTTAAACCTCTAATTATCATGTAGTTTATACTGAGACGAGACATGGAGAAATTTTGCTGATGTTCACCGCAAGAAAACAATATAAAACTAAAAAAAATATTTCAAAGATGCTCTTAAAAATAGACTTAAAAATTACTATTTGGATCCACCTGCAGGCCATTTCAGAAAGACTGTAGCTGAGGGGATGACAGCAGGGAAACCCATTCAAGCTGATCCAATTTAGATATGCAAATTTTATCTTGTGTGTTTGAAAAGAACATTATGGCACAGGATAATTTGCACCTTGAGTTCCAAAGAATAATATTTCTAATCTAATGAAAACATGCTTCCATTGTTCACTTTCCCACTCTCCAGGTTCAGGCCAATCTACTGCTCTGCTACCCATTTGAAACTGCCCACGATTTTTTTTTTCCCCATATTTGAAACAATTAACTAACACTAAAACAAAACAACAACAAAAAACCCACAAAACAGAAAAGGAAAAAAAAGGAAAACAGGTATTCATTTTTGTAGATACCTGAAAAAAAGCAATGTTACAAGTGGCTGACTGATGACTGATACAACCTATAATGGTAATGGGCCTAATGTAATTTCCACTCTAGGGATGAAATGCTAAATGAAACAACTGCAGTTTAGATCACATGCTTGACAGAGTACACTGTTGCCTTATTTATGTCTTTGTTTTTCCAAATAGTGATATTAGCTTAGTGGCAAACTTTTTTAAAAGCTGCACATAGTTTGGGATGTTTCAGTGGAAACACCATTTCTAAACCACAACATTAATCGGCACATAAATTCTTAACAGAGCAAATTAAAATACGTGAACTACGGTACCAGAAGTGTAACTTGTACCTAAGTAATCTTTATCATATTCATACAATTCTATAAACCCAAAAAATAAACACCATTAAAACACTCAGTTCGTAAAAATTAATCTGCAAATGAAGATTTTGAAATCATTGAAAGAAACCTTGAGTTTTGTGAAATTCACATTTCGGATATGCCTTTAATTTAAACGGGAATGATGCAATTTCACTACATTAAGAAGCATATTTTGAGGTAAATTGAACGTCTTTGTGGAATGCCTCCCACTTCAAACAGGTACAAGACTTATCTCACATTCATCCACTCTGTTCACAGAGGTAATAAAACAACTAACACTAAGTATTACTGAAGATAACAGTTACAAGTCCTTTGGCTATTAACCCAACTATACCTGATAGTCCATTAACTAAGATTAAAAAACAAAGACTTTAGAAAAAAGTTGCTTCCAGACGTTCACTAGACACAGCTGGTCAGACTGACAGTTTATTAAAAACATAGCTCTCCAGCTATAAATCCCAAACAGGAGAGATGGGTAGCAACAGAAACCTGGAATCCTTAATTTTCAGGAGTATGTCTGCCTCCACCACACAGCCTCTTAGTTATTTAGTAAAGATCAAAGTAATTTTGCAATATGTAAACTTCATAGTCATATTGTAATGATACCATAACTACAAGCCATGTAAATAAAAATGCAATTAGAAGATGGGCCAGCAAATAAAAGGTTAATGGCTAAAAATGAGCTTAATCGAGGACTCCTCCTATGTTCTCCATCCAAAACAATTACTGGAATGACCCCAGTCCTGATATTAGTGGGAGCTGGCACAGACCGTGAATCAGGAAATCAGCACAGGAAAAGTGCAAGAGCTACGCTTGTGCTATCCAAAACAGAAGAGTCACAAAAATAACTTCATAATAGTAAGTTTTAACCACCCCATTAAATAGTGCAAAAGAATGAGAGTTCTGAAGGTGCTGCACTGCCATGGCTTGTTGGACAATGAATGAGCTGAAGGGGCCCAGCAGCAGGCAAGACTGTGGGCTGTGGTAAAAGACCCCTCTGTGGGAGGGGGCCTGGAAATGGGTGGTGCATCACTCTCCAGCAGATGACAGCTAAACCTGCAGTGTGTCAGAGAGGCTGGACCTTGTTTTTAGAGGAGATACTGTCCTACCAAGAAGTTTTATATTAATAGTACCTTCATAAGATATCTTTCTATTTTGTGCCAGATTCCAAATTGCTACCCTAACCATAGTGGAAGTCTGACAAACATGTAAGGAAAATTAATGAAATTAAAATACTTCAAAATTTATTAAGTCATTCAGACACTTTCACATTTTGAAAGGGCACAGAGGAGCTAAGTTGTAAGAGCACTCCATTTGCATGGGTCAAAGAATTCACTCAACACCCCTTTGAGCCAAAACCACTTAGGCTCATGGTTGAAATAAGAACTACCTTCATGTTTGTAGTATCCCTCCAGTGCTGTCTTTCTCACCTCTGCCATTAGATTGCTTTCACTTTTCTGTGGCTGTGATGCAGGATTTTGAACATAGAAAATACTTTAGCTAAACTAATGATTTCAAAAACAAAGAAGAACAAGTGTATTTTTTGTGTATGTTAAACTTTATAAAAGACGAAAGTTTCCAGACATTTCAGTCAGCCCTAGGATTCAGGAACTACCAAAATAAGACAACATATTTATATAACCTAGGAGCTGTATTAGCAAAACATGTACCTTACTACATATCACAATTTTAATTTATTCTATTTAGACACTTCCTTGATATAGGTTAATTCTCTATACTAATTATGTTTTTCAAAATCCTATTACAATTAACACTTTCATGCTTTAAATATAGCCCTCCCTTTCCTGTTAAATGTGCTTTCCAAGAAGATTGGAACATTAATTTCCTCTATATATTTGTCACAGGGCAAAGGGAAGAGTAAGACTCAAGATTTAAAAACAAATCCTTTGACAGGAAACAAACTCCTCAACTGAATTAATAGTTTGCTTAAATTTTATTACACCAACTTATGTAACAAGCAAAACACCAAACCACAATTAAGGGGGAGGAAAATCCCTCTTGGAAAAAAAAAGTGAGGAAAAAAATAATCTTTAAAAAAGATTTCGCAGATCCACCTATTACATATTAGTTTGTGGTAAAAATAAAGAAGGAAGGCTGATGTAGAAGCAGACAGATTTTCATGAATTTCAACTTTATTCAGTGTTTCAACATACATCATAAATAAAAACGAAAATTCAACACATCCAAAGTGTTTCTAGACAAAACTTTTATTCACTTCAATCTTCTCTCCTGTCATTTAAAAATGATCCTAGTAAGAATAGATCCTAATATCTTCCCTTGAACTCCAGGGAGAGACTTCTGCTAAGTTGAAATACCAGAATTTTAATTAGATAAGTCAAAACTCTTGCTATAGCTACTATTTTGGTATTTTATGTGGTTCTTAATTCAGAATAGCTATTCACAAATTCAAAATAGCTGCCCACCACTGCCTTTCAAATCTACCAGATTATCCAGGCATAAGAACACTTGAAGCCCAGTAAATATTTGCAGAATGGCCTCTGTTTTGGTGATTAACAATCCATAAAGAGATTTTAAGCAAAGCTGTCAGTTTAATCTAGCAGAGCTTTGCATCCAGTATGCCAGATTGAGTTTTAGTAGCAAGGCAGTGATACAGCTACAGCATCTGAACTAAGGCAGTGCATTTTTAAGAACCCAAGGGAGTTACAGCCCCATTTACTCCATCTGTGATATACCATAGGGGAAAGGGAAGCAAGGTTTACTATGTACTTATCAACAAAATATGTTGTCAAGCAGTTATTTTCAGTACACAGAAGTAAGTCTAATGTTTGGAATGTGTATAAAACATCTGGAATATGATTCTTTTCAGCTCAAATAAGCAATATTTTCATATTCTGACATGAAGTGTTTTTATAAAAGCATTCAGTCATTCAGTGTAATTTCTAAGACCAGTAGGTTTCATTAGAGCTGACAGTACATTTCTTCATAGTGAAGACACAAAGGTTTGCCCCTTTACAAATAACCAGACCATTGAGGCCAAACCAAGATAAGACCTCCGAGATCATTCAGACTGATGTGCAGGGTTATTCTTGCCCTGCTGTAGCTTCTACCTTCTGTTTTCCATTCATTATTACACTAACACAGGGTTGAATAGAAGTTCCTCCAAGCTTTATAAAGCAGGGCATCACAACACTTACATATATACCTTACAGTACTCTCCAGCAAAGGACATCTTTCGCCCTTACCTATGCCACTGGTGAAAGGGTTATGCTACCCTGGCAGCAATCTGACCCCGACAGACAAAACTCAACTCAGAGTGATGAACAACAGAACTTGATATGCACAATACATTTTCTAAAGTAAAGCAGAGAAAAACCCTTTTTTCATTTAATGTAACACAACTAGAGAAATGCACAAAACACAATTCTTACCTTTTTCAATAAGCTTGAAGCAGAAGCTGCTCTCCCAACATTAGCAAAGGTGATGAACCCTAAATACTTTCAAGTCAAATTTGTCATCAATCTGTTGGTAGCAGAAAGACATAATTCTAATTTAATGAAGTCACAGTATATGTCACAATTTGACCTATTTTATCCAAATTGAGGTGAGAATGGTATGTTTAAGTAGACTGCTTAGATATTGGCTCTAATACCCAGCAAGCTCAAGTAAATATGCATAAATAATTCGGCAAGAGAAAAGTTGTGTTACAGTAAAGTGAGCTGATGTACCATCATATCTCAGTGTTTTCAGTTTGATAAGACCCTAGAATTTATTTTTACCAAAAATAAGAGATCATCTGAAAAGAAAGAGTTGATGAGGAAAAAGTAACCAGAACAATGGTTGACATAACCTTATTTAATTTTAGGATAGAACACTGGCCTGGTTGTTCAAATACTGCGCTTTCTGACTTCGGAGTTATCTTACCATAATATTGATTGTTGTATTTTTTAGCTGAAGTTCTTCTTCAGTGACTTCCTGCTGAACAGAGATTTGCATGTTTGCAACACTCATAAATGACTCCCATAGGTATTTTCACACCAGAAACTTTTGAGATCTCTTTGATAAGGCCGCACTCACTCACCAGTTGTACTCTCAGTACAAAGCGAATGACAACTCTTACACTAGAGAAGTACTTCCATATACTTTCAAATAATATTTTGAAGACCAGACAGCCTCCATTGCTGCATTCTACAGACCACTTGTGTTTACAGTTGTGGGATGAGCTTGCACAGATTTGTGCACCAACAGTAAACTTTAGATATTTATAGGAATAACAATTCCCAAAACAGGACTTAAGGCTTATATTTTTTTCTTTTTAATTTTTTTTATCTGTATCTTGTTCATAGAATCACTGAATGGTTTGGGTTGGAAGTTATCTTGAATATCATCTAGTTCCAATCCCCCTGCCATGGGCAGGGACACCTTCCACTAGACCAGGTTGCTCCAAGTCCCATCCAACCTGGCCTTAAACACTTCCAGGGCTAGGATAGCCATCACTTCTTGGGACAACTGACTCAAATGTCTCAGCACCATCACAATAAACAATTTCTTCCTAATATCTAAACTAAATCTATCTACCCTTTTTCAATTTAAAGCCATTCCCCCTTGTTCTATCACTACCTGCCCTTGTTCTATCCCTACCTGCCCTCTCTGGCTCTCTTGCAGGCCTACNTTTCTTGCAGGCCTCCAGTACATACCAAAAGGCGCTATAAAGTCTCCTCAGAGCCTTCTCTTTTCCAGGCTGAAAAACCTTTTCTCATAGGAAAGGTGCTCCAGACCTCTGAACATCTTCATGGCCTTCCTCTGGACTCACTGCAACAGGTCCACATCCTTATGTCAGGGGCTGCACTGATTGATGCAGCTGAATGCCGTTTGGGGACATCATCAGAGCAGAGAGGCAGAACCACTTCCCTCAAGCTGCTGGTCATGCTGCTTTTGGTACAGCCCTGAATGTAGTTGGCTTTCTGAGCTGCAACCACATAGTGTGTGGTCATGTCAAGCTTCTTATCTGCAAACATTCCCCAGTCCTTCTCAGGGCTGCTCTCAATCCATTCTCTATCCAGCTTGTATTAGCGCTTGAAATTGTCTCAATCATGTTGAATTTTTAGACGGTCACATGGACCCACCTCTCACACATGCCAAAGTTTCTCTGGATGGCATCCCTTCTCTCCAGTATTTTGACAGCACCACACAGCTCGGTGTTATCAGCAAACTTGCTGATCACCGACAAAGATGCTAAGCAGCGCTG
The DNA here is from genome assembly GCA_013397315.1 of Donacobius atricapilla. Taxonomy (NCBI): domain Eukaryota; kingdom Metazoa; phylum Chordata; class Aves; order Passeriformes; family Mimidae; genus Donacobius; species Donacobius atricapilla. Next base: position 58,431 of record WBMY01000028.1, on the reverse strand, counting down.
GCAGTTGCTCAGAAATGGGACTTCACAGAAAAGACAAATGTCTTGCACCAGTCAGTGCTTCTGCTCAGAACCCGTGATTTTGCACTACAATAAAGTTTCTGTTTACTGAGGATATCTGTATAAAGATACATTGGTTGTAAACCCATGGTTTCTAATTATTCTAACAAAGCATCTCAAGAATGCTGACCACACACAGAGAAATAATATTAGCAATGTTTCAGTCTTCAGTCATTTGAAACTATAGGTCACTGTTAAAGAAATTCATATATGATTAGCCTCTACTGCTTTTAAAATAATAATAGAATTTGGAATAAATCCAAATGCACTGTTGCAAAGTCTCCCAGTCAAGGTCACTAAAGGTATTTTAGGCAAATTTTGTTATGCAAAATGTGCAAGTGCTTTAAACTCTTATTAACTCATAATTATAAGTTATAATATTATGACCTAAGTTGTCTTACCTATAAAACTTACAAACACTTTCATTAATATGTGACAGCATGTGTAAATCAAAATGGATTCACAGAATTCTATCGTTCTACCAAGAGTTTGTTGTTGTGTTCTGTTTGGGGTTTTTTTGTTTGGTTGGTTTTGGTTTTTTTTAGTTTACAGTGTAAGAAAAATATCCGACAGCTCAAGTACAGCATTATGTTAGTACAATATGTTCCTGGGGAGTTCTCATACTTATCTCTCATTGTTATTTCAACATCTATCATTTCATTATCAAGACTGCCAGGGAGGTATGAAAGTTAATGGAACATGTGTCCTGATCCTGAAAAGACAGACTGACACTTTGAATTACAGATAAAAGCAAAAGAGGAACATATTATCAGACAATTTATTGTAAGAGGTACGGGCAAAAAAAAAACCAAACCAAAAAAACAAACAAAAAAAACCCCTAACACTAAAAGGAAATCAAAATCCATACAGATTTCTTGCTAGTGATGGAATGTCTATTTGTAGTCCTGACTTCTATGATTTTGTCACTGAAAAAAAAAATATGAGCACCAAGTCAAGGCATAACTGTAACAGAGAAGACAAATTAAAAAAAAATAGAGATGGATTTATTATCCATAAACCAAAAGTCCAGAAGTCCTACAGAATTACATAGTGCTTTAATTAATTTATAGTCCAAGCAAACTATATACTGAGAGTGATAAAGATTTAATTTCATACTAGCACCCATGGACATGCTTCTCCTTAAGATTCAGTAATTATACTGTGTGCAGGATCTTGTTTCATGCAGAAAAACAGAAAAAGAATGAAGCTAACATGAACTATAAAGAGAATCCACTAAATATTACCAAAGGAAGCAAAAATGACTCAGTGTTTAAATATGTATGTTTCTATTCATATAGCAGACCTTACAACAAAATAAATATTTAGCTGTACAAGAGAGGTCAGAGATTAATTACAGACTGAATATATATAACAAATATCTCTAAAGCTATTTTGTAATTCACCTGGTATTGCAAGAAGATTTATTTATTATTTAATTTTCCTGATTATTTCCCTGCATTTATATATAAATGTATGTTTCCTATATGTAGGCTCCTCAGAGAGGCTAGTTGGCAGACATGGAAGCCAAGACTAATCACTGAAAAACCAATAAAAGGAAATATTTGAATGTGGTACTGCGATAAAGTGTGCTCAGAAGTAGCATTCTCAACCACTGTACGAGGGCAGATAAAACCTGGAAATTACTATTTGCTCGTCCTTCAGTGTGTGCCTGCCTCATTTCTAAAACAAGCAAAAGAAAACCAAAATAAGCTTGCAAAAATAATTTCAAGCATGCTACAGATATAACATGAAGATGCTAATTTGGATTATACAATAAAATGTCAACAGAACTCTCTTCCTTTGTTTACACTCCCTTGCATCTTTTAATTAAAAGTTTTTAATTTAATCCTTGCAAAAATATATGCTCCACATCTTAGGCCTTCATTCTACTTTTCTCAATTAATTACAAATTCCAGTTATTCACCAGAAACTAATTTACCTTATGCATATTTAACACCTTTACATGTGTTTATAAATACAGTGCTTGAAACCTCAATTTCTGACTGTCATTAGTGAAGAAGGGTGGTGGCATGGTGGGAGCTGTGGTTGCCTGGCCACTGAGGGAGATGCTGGGGAGGAAGGCACTTGTGATGGCTTTTAGGACACCAGCATCTGAGGGTGATGGGGCATGTGACACCACCAGGTAGCAAACCTTGGTTAACACCTGAGGTCACCACTGCACCAGGAGCAGATCTCTACAGTAAATCAGAATATCCCGGCAGGGAAAGAACACACCTGCAGGCTGAGCATCAGCCATCTCAGCCACGTGCCTCAAAGCTGCCAGGTGCAGTTGTGTCCTAGGAAGCACAAAGCTCTTTGCAGCTCTGGTTGTGTGCCAAACTCTTCACCTCTTTCACACTTCCTCGCGCAGACAGGAAGGAAATTTGTGCCAAGGTACACAACACGACACCTCCCTTTTAATGGCTGAACATCTATTTGTTTGTAAAGGGAGATTAAATAGTTGAGACCTATTGAGGGGGATAATGGTGCAATGTTTCAGCATGCAAATCTAGCCCCAAATCCCTTCTGTGCATGTACATGTGTTACCAGTACGTACAGCAAGCAAAGTTTCAGGACTCAGCACTCCTGTAGAATCTGGAATAAGTGCCTGGCCTTGCAACTTCCAACTGAAACTGTATAAAAGCAGGAACAGAATAACTAAGAAATCGCATCAAACTACAGCATTTGAGCACTTTTAATCACCAAAAAGGATACCTTTTCCTCTCCCAGTTACTGTTCTGAATACAAACATGAGCTGATTCAATAGCAAGAAGCATTATCAAAGCTCTTAAGCTTTTACAATAGTATTTCCATGGAATTTCCATGAGTCAGGAGGACTCAGCACTTAAGAAGATTCGTTTACTCTCTGACATAATAGTATCTAAACTGCTAAATCAATTATTACATCTCACACATCAAATTAGCTCAAGGTGTTAAACTAAATAGTTCAAAACTGCAAAAGAAACCCAGGTGGTCAATACATGCCTGATCACTTGGGGCTCACATCCTTTTATTCTATTCAACAAAAGAGTAGAAATCAACAGAAATTATTATTCTTGAATTTTAAAGTTCTCTGTTTCACCTCCTACCACGAACATTTTAAAGCTTTGATGTTATATCTTGTACTTTTCATGAATAAATATTCTTTCAACTGCTTCAGCCCTGCATTTTGAACTTTAGTGACAGTTATATTCTTCACAAAATTGGAAAGGATGCAGATGCTTCACTACTTCCATATTATTATAAAGAAAAAATTCCTTTCCTTGTTTCAAGACTAACCGGGAAAGCCATTTTAAGACTTTCCTCTATGTATTTTAATAATTTCTCTTAAATTTGAAATGTGTTGACTAAAAACTTTAGGTGATATAGAAGCCTACTTGCCAGCTGATGCAAAAACACAGTGTTCCTGGCAGCTACCAGCATCCCACTGCTTACTTTCACTGAGTCACCAAAGCTCTATTATTTTAATATATTGCATATTCATGGCATTAACACTTCAACTCATATAAAAGGTCTCAATAGTCTCATTAAAAAGTATAAACTCATAAAATGTCCATATCCAAGTTATATTAAAAGTGAAAAACAACAAAGGGCTTATAGAAGTATTTTATCAAAGAAATTTTTAAAAAGTGAAAAGAACGATGTCAAGTTTAATCTGGGTATGTTGGGAGTCACTTAAAAACATTTGTACTTCCTGTGAAATTATTTATTTGGAGTATATACATAAGCCTCAACATCTGTGTGAAAATGTACATAAACAAATAAAAAAAGGAAGCTTAGGCAAAGCACTTCTGAAGAGGAAAAAGTTGAGGAAGATGGGTCAGAACCACTCATCAGAACTCATCTCCTCTCCCTCCAAAATGCCAGTTAAAAACTTAGTGCAATTTATTCGGGCTGGGGTCACTTCTCAAGCCTACATTAATTGTATCCAGGATAGATAATGGCTAAAGAAATCTGCTCAGCTTTTGTTTGAAAGAACTCTTTTCTTTACATATCTGTTCAATCTCATCTGCACAGAATGTTCTGAAACAAAAGTTACACAATCCAGTCTGACCTGAAATCTGAGAGTTCAAAGATAAAGAGAATTTTTTAGCATAAATCAGTCAACCATACAATGCATTTCATTTTTTTTCTGGATTAATCAAGTGCATGAACTTTCATACTGCTATGCTGGGAAGAATGGATATAATTTTCTCACAACTATTTCAGAAGGTACATGCATTTTTGATGAAAATATGCAATATTGCCTGTGGTGTTCTAAATACATATCTTGAATAGGATTCATCAGTGTCCATTGTTACCTATATCTCATTACTGTCAATAAAGACCTAGTCAATAAGATACAATTTATCTTGCCTGGAAGGATATTCCTAAAACCAGTCAGAAGAATCTTACCCTAAAATATCAAAATACACTTTGAATATAGAAGAGGTGCCATGTTATGAACTCAGCTACAGACATCTAAATCAGATTAGGCCCATGTTATCTGGCTTACAGATTTGGACTATGTTCCTTCCTTCAGTAACAATAAAAATGTCTTATTTATATGATAATTACAGTTCTTCAGCACTTCCATTCATAAAGCACTCTATTCCCTCTTCTCATGCTTTCCATAAGCTTCCCTTCCAGCCAATCACTGTTTTGGACTGAGAAACATTTATAAAATTTGGAGCATAAACACATAATAGTTTCCAGGTCATCTTGAAGCTTTCTTATGCTTCCAGTATGACATACAACTGTAGAGATGTGGCTCGGCAGAGAAGAGAGCAGCCTCTGCAACCTGCCAACAATAATCAAATGCAGAAAAACACGGCTGCTGCAGCCAAGCAAAAAAGCTCTGAAGCCAGGCTGGTATGTACGTTTGAGAGCTTAGGGTTGGGCTCTGTTGAATAATGTGTGTATATTATCACCCAGCAAGGCAATGATTTTTATTATATTATTTGAAGTTATTGTCATCACAACTGAAGTTCCCCCATTTGATCATAACCAAAGTGCATAACCCAACATATTTGTCAGTGATGGACTTTTCCTTAGCACCGTAAGCTGGCCTATAACTTTATACAACACTCCCCTCCCAAAACAAACCACACTGACTATTTAGAAAGGAAAGAAATTGAAAACATTATTATTTAAATAATTAAAAATCAAACTCTTCATTAAAAGAAGAGATTTATGAAATTAAAATTATGGAGTTACAGAATCTCAACTCAGCCTTGGAATTACCAAATCCCAACCTAGCTTATCTGTGTCTACTACTAGACAAATGCACTTGTACTCCTCACATGTCTCTGACTACCTGCAAAATATGTTACCTCAGAGTTTCACATGTTCCTAGGATTTACTGGACCAGATTTAGCTTGGTTATTACTGAACCTTAAACTCCCCCAGATATTTCCGTATCACTACATTCCAGTTTTCAAAAACACATTTATTTTAACAGAATATTTTTAGCACCCAATATTTATTTCCCATTTGAAGGAATTTATGCATCTTATACCAAGTAATACTAAAGATTGCCATCAATGAAATAAACAGGAGTTTTTTCAGTTTCCTCAAGCAATATTTATGTGATTTTTTTTACATCTTCTCCTGCTCTTCTGCACGCTTTTAAACTATCAACATCAATCACTGAGAACACTTCCAATATTGATTTCACAGATTAAAACAAGTCTTTTAGTCTTTCTACTAAATGCTGACTTTCTTTCCTGCACTATTTCACAGCCAGAGACTGGACTAATATTTGTCAAATTGGTTGCTCTTGAGGAGTTTCTTTTTCTTCTCTGACTTCCTAAGCCCTCTCTAGAGTCATTGTTTCCCTCAGTCAAGGATTCAGGAGCTCTCTGAAAATAAGGCCTACACATCTTGTTTCTAGAGGTATCATTTTGACTTTTTTTGACCAAATCATACTTCACCTGCATAAATCCGTATTACCAGTCAGTCCAGATTATTCTGCAACTCTAAAAAAACAAGTTATCAACTGCAAATTTCATGGGCACTGATTTTGAAAATTAAAGTCGGGCTATTATGTAAAAGATAAAATACCATTGTTTCCTAAAACATGTCTGTGCAACAGAAACAATACAATTCAACAATGATCCCAGGTTTGGGGGTTTTTTGCAGTGTGACAGATTTTTCAATCCAGTTGATGCACACTCCTTCATAGTTTTGGGGTTTTTTGCTTTTTGGTTTTTTTTTATTATTATTTATTTCTCATTTCTCCATAGATACTAAATTCCTATTTAGAATTCCACTAGGCACTTCCCATGTCTTATCAAAGCCTGGCCACTCATCTTCATCAGATAACATAAAAACACCTTAGCAGGTATTACAACACATATAAAATAGGGTATAAAACCCATAAAATTGAGGTTTATTAGGCCAAATGTAAGGTGCCGCATCTGGGTGGGGGCAATCCCCAGTATCAACACAGGCTGGGAGATGAGCGAGTCAAGAGCAGGCCTGCCCCAGAAGGACTTGGGGATACTGGTGAACGAGAGGCTGGACATGACCCAGCAATGGGCAACTGCAGCCTAGAAAGCCAAACGTGTCCTGAGCTGCATCCAAAGCAGTGTGGGCAGCAGGGCAGGGAGGGGATTCTGCCCCTCTGCTCTGCTCTCATGAGAGCCCACCTGCAGTGCTGCATCCAGCTCTGGGGTCCCAGCACAGGGAGGACATGGACCTGTTGGAGTGAGTTCAGACGAGTGCAAGATGATTAAAGGGATGGAGCACCTCTCCTGTGAGGAAAGAATGAGAGAACTGGGATTGTTGAGCCTGGAAAAGACAAAGTTTTGGGGTGATCTAATTGCAGACTTGCAGTACATGAAGAGAGCCTGCAGGGAAGTTGGAGAGAGACTATTTACATGAGTAAAATGTGACAGGAAAAGGGGGAATTGTTTCAAACTGACAGTAGGTTTAGATTAGATACTAGGAAAAAACCAAATCTTTACTTTGAGGGTGGCAAGACACTGGAACAGATTGCCCAGAGAAGTTGTGGACACCCCGTCCATGGGAGTGTTCAAGGCAGGGTTGGATGGGGCTCCAAGAAACTTGGTCCAGTGGAAGGTGTCATGAAGGAACCAGGGCAGGGGGCTGGAACTAGATGATCTTTAAGGTCCTGTCGTGGCTTGGGCCACCTTAGGACAGGTCCCTTCCAACCCAAACAATTCTATAATTCTATGAAAATACAGAATTAAAGACAAGGTACAAAGAAGTCTCAGTCAATATATTTCAAGGGAAAAATATGTCCCATCAAGCACTTTTTAAAAATTATTATTCTTATTACAAGAATTCAGCTCTCATTCTATACAACTCTTGGCTCTTGTGTTCAGCTGTGATGGTGAGAAAACACATTAAAAATATTGGAGATATTTCAGCTCTGGGGAGGGAGGGTGGGGAAAGGCACTGTGTTTTCAGTTAATTTGAAGGCTGATAGAGTTGAAAGTGTTAGCAGTCAATCCTGTAGAGAAGTGTGCAGGTTTCAGAGATGAAGTACAAACACAAATAGAACTAAAAAAACCTCAAACACTCAATATGGTAGACTCAAACTGAGTCTACAATAATCTTGTGTGATATTTTGCCCAGTAGGACTCATGGGGTCTTGGGGAAAGTGCTACAAAGAGGTAGCCAGCATAGACGCAGGTGTTGCTAAGAGTGTTCAATACACAGTGGTGGCAACAACAGCACCCACAGACTGCAGGGGAACACTGTCCCTTGCTGCAGCCAGGGAAAACTGCCAGCAACAGGTACAGAGAAACCCCACCTCCACACTGTCAAAGAGGAACTCAGCTCAGTAAAGGCCTAAAGGTAAAAAATTTAAAAAAAAAAAAAAAAGANAAAAAAAAAAAAAAAGACAAGAAAAAAAACTTCCACTGCTGGAACATTTCAACTGCTGTATCTAACAATATGCATGACGAAATATGTTCACAATTAAATACACTTTAAATATCTATACATTAAACAAAAGTATCTCTACCAATCAGATTTTTGACATTCGCACAACATCACATAACTTTAATATAATCACAGTGTGACATAATTTTAAGTGTCCAGCTGAAATAATACCAGACAAGGTGTATAGGCAGTCCATTGCTGTGAATTAATGACAGCACATACATCTTTGTGAATCACAACTGTTAGACTCTTATCTAACAGACTCTAAAAGACTGTATCTTGCAGTCTTATAGGTGATGAGATTTTAGACTTCAGAAATAATATTTTTATAATGGATTTTCAAAACAGCTTTATTTCAATTCTGTCAGAAGCCCTCAGCCTAACTCCAGAAAAGAAATTCTGAAAAAAAATAAGTAAACAAGCAAACCTGGCAAAATTATCAAGTGAAAACAGTGAACCACAGTTTTTAATACCAATGTAACATCTTAACTAGTAACTCCATTGGAATGGACGAACCAGATCAATAAATAAGCTTAGGTAAGCAGGAAATACTTCCAAAATGAAAAATCTGCAGAAAAACATTTTTTTTAAATTAAATTAATATTTACCTTCTGCAGTCATAAAGGAGAACAGACAAAAGCGAAATTAAATTTCCCATGATAGGTGAGAAAAGCACACGAAACAGAAGAGTAAGAAATGCATCAGCACTAAAATCTACCAACCGATTGCATCCTCCCACCAAACACATCCTCCAAGAGAAAGCGAAAATCATAATCCTATTGTTCCTACAGTAACAAAATAAAATTATTAGAGACTCCATAAAAATAAAATTAGGTCTTCTGGAATGTTTCTGTAATGTAAATAAAAAACTTCGTGGTTAAAATGTTAGCCTTAAATATATAGTTAATGAGAGGAATGCCTGTGCTTGATATTAACAATTTCCATTGAAAAGCTATATTTTAGTTGATTGTTACTAATTTAATCTAGCTATTCTGCAACCAAACATATTCCTTATGGTGATTCTTGTGGTCATGATTTTTGTTTTCCCTAGGTTCTATTTATGAAGTGGGGAATAAGAAGTTAGTTCAAACAAACAAACATAAAACCAGAACACTCCCAATTTAACAAATAAACATCTGGCAATGAATTCCCTAAAAATTACTATTGTAATACTTTTTCAAGATAGAGGACTTTGAAGTTTAGCAAACAGAGAATGTCGGGCACCAGCGATATACCTCTTGATCTACTCAAAACAAGAAAAGGACTCTTAGAATTCTAATAAAATTTATAAGAATAACAAGTCATAGAATTCCTAGCAGAGGCAGTAACTGTAGAACAGCAATCAAAGATTTCATTACACCAACTGCACTCCATGTTCTGCATGAGGCTCATTACACTGGAGCAATCCTGCCAGCATGAGAAGCATTGCTGCGGCAGCCAAGCATCGACCTTGCTGGTGCTTACTTCTGTCAGTGCAAGGCAGACCTGGAGCAGATTCCCTTTGTTCCCACACGGTCTCCATAAACACACATGCTGGTAAGTAGCAGAAATAGATTTCCAGACTAGAATATTAGGTAAGGAATTAGAAAAGACAAACTTGGACAGCAGAGTGGTTTGAGGACAGGAAGGAGGGAAAAATTGTGGGTGTTTTAGGACTGAAACATTTCAAACTGGATCCTACGTAAAACAAAAAGACCAAGTTTCATATGCCATGGGAGCACCTATTCCATGGCTTCCAGTACCATAATCTAACACTTCATAAGAGAATCAGGGAATTATTTAGGCTGGAGAAATCTTTATGACCACGGAGTCCAACTGTTACCAGGCACAGCCAAGTCCACCACTAAGTCACATCCCTAAATGCCACAATTGCACATCTCTTGAACACCTTCAGGGATGGCAACTCATCCACTTCCCTGGTCAGCCTGTTCCAGTGTTTGACAACCCTTTCCATGAAAAATGGGGTTTTTTTCTAATATCCAATCTAATTTTACCTAGGCTCAGTTTGAAGCCATACTATATATTTTCTCCAGACTTTTATTCAATTCATTTGAAATACCTTGTCACTCCATATACATTAATTTTAATAGCAGAGCTAGTTTATGCCTTGTTCATTAAAATGTAGAAAATCGCCTTTCAAATGTACACTGAATTCTATATATTTATAACTTTATCTCTATGGCTACATTGTGAATTACACTTGACTTATACTTTGCTACTAAAGGAAACAATTCTAGTGAGTAAGCCAAATACTATGTCTTCGGAAAGATTAGTGAAGTCCAGTGTTTTGGAAGCTGTCTCAAATATTGCACAATAGTTTTAAAAAGACAAAGTCCAGTTTCAAAATCTGGTCATTTTGAAAACAGAAGTCTTCAATTATCTAATCACAGATTTCTGAACATGTTAAAAAGCTTTTATTTCTCCTGCTAAACTACACAATGCTCTGTGCCCTTGAAGTCTGTCCTCAGTTGCATTCAGTTACAGAAAGATATGCAAAGCAGTGATAAACATGATCTGAAGACAAAACATTTTTCCTCAAAACTGTTTTTCCATAGTAGTCTTCCTAATAATGCAGCTGTTAACCAGGATTTCAATACACTGTTTTTTAACTATACTGGGAAGCTAGGTTAATAATGGGAAAAAATGTTAAAATTACCCTACTCAAGTAAACTGAACAAAAATAATTTAGATTCTGCTGAATTAAGGAAGAGCCTTTTACTTTTTTTACATCCAATTTCAGAAAAAAAAAGAACTATTTCACAAGCAATATGTAATGTCTTTCCAACCTCAGGAGACAATTCCACAGTTTAAAATATCATATGGTATGGCTTGAATATATTTTACACTTAGTGAGTATCCATTACATAACTTTCCTCCACTGCCTTTAATTACCCCATTAGGCAAGTTGGTATTTGCATTTGCACTTACAGCAGCTGCAATAGAGCTGCAGGGCACAAGAATATAAAACCAAGGAGAAAAATTAATAAAACATTATCTTTTCCATTTAGCAAGTTCACTTTCTTTTTTAATGGAAACATTTGTATTAGTAGACTACTTCAGCAGTGTAAGATAATAAATCACATAAACCGTGTATTATTCAAGCCAACTGAACTGCCAGATAGAAGTACCATCACTCACTAACGGCACAACTTGCCCTTAAGCTTTCCTCATTTTATGGCATTTCTGAGGAGTCACTTTGTATCTGAAAATGTTATTCAAAACATAAAAGTGGTGCAAATGTAATGCAAGAGAAATCCTTCTTGTTCTAAACCTTTTAAATAGAAAAAAATTTAGAAATTTATTTTAATGTGTTGCACATTTTTACTAATCCGGACTCATTTCTGAGTAAAGACAAAGGTTTCAATCAATTAATTTCAAAATCACTAAGTCATCACACATTCTTAGAAACAGCTTCCAGGTTTCAAGACTATTTATTTTTCAGCTAGCTTATGTAGTTTACAACATATTCATTAAATACTGCAATAGCAGTTATTACATAATATTGTAATAGTTAATATACATAAATAACTATGTTACTCATTACATCCCCATAATCTCTAAACATGATGCATATAATAAACAGTAAGAAACAGAGCAATGAGAAGTATCAATTTATTCCTCAAGCAATATTGTTCCTGAAAAGCCAGTTCCAGAGTGCTGGTTGCTGCTTTACTACTTCCAGGTGCATGGAAGCCCTTTTCCTCAGAAAATAGGGAATCATGCTTCTACCATGCATTAGAATACTGACAACCTGTGTATACAGATGAAGGAAGCAAAGTAGCAGTTTTGATTCTACCCATGCCCTCCATTTTTGAAGTTTTAATTTCATAGCTGCTATAAAATACCCTATTTCTATAAAAGTATTATCCATGAGAATCTCACTACAATACTTTCTTTTATCTGGCAGGAATGACCCCATATCAAGCTTTCTGCTGTCCCCAGACTTTCCTCTTAGTGAAAATTACTCTGAGATCTTTTTCAACCATCTCTATTTTTCATTTTAGAGCAAAGCTAAAGCACCTATTATTAATAAGCAGAAAAAACACTATTTCAGAAGCATGTTGCAGCATGGACTAACTGTCAACACCAGTTCTGGTGCCAAAATTCAAATATTAACACAATTTAAGCATGCTTAATATCCTAGAAGTTTCCCTCTTACACGAAACAGGTATGTGTATAGGGAAGAAGTTTTTAAGGGGTATAAGAGTAGCATATGATTGCCCACATTATAGCAGCTGTATACCTTCAATAATGTAGTTTTCTCTGTGAGCTTTTTATGTCAACACAGGATAGGCCTAAGATACACTGGTTTAAGCACTACAAACACTGTTCTGAATGAAATTCTAATAGTATACTATTTTTCATGAGCTCTTTAATTGCATTGTTCATGGAGAATTGTAATGGCAAAGGAAATGTGATTCAGCTCAAGCAGAATATTCATGCAAACCCACATGAAAATACAGAGCAAAGAATCAGCAGAGCTGTGCATCAGACATGTCACACCAATAAGAAAGAAACTAAATTATCATGCAACTTTTACAAGCCTTTAATCTGACTCTCCATTTCAGTTAAAGAACTGATTTAGCAATATCTAGGTTTTGGGCACAGCTGCCAATTCCTCCCAGTTGGAGGAGAAATATTTCTTCCTTTCTTTCTGAAAATTAGACATCTGATTCCCATGAAGCATCTCATGCCAGCAGTTAATTAGGGAACATTTTATAAGAACTAAAAATTGTCAGCAACACAGAAGGCAAATATTGACATTTTTTAAAAGCACAGCCATTCCACATCTTAATTTATCTTTCCAGAGCTCTTGCAGGCAGGCAGCTGCTGCCCAGACAAGCTGAGAACCTGTACACTTACTGCAAATCCCAGATTTCAGATACTTATTCAAACTGGCAAGAAACATTCCTCCTACATCACTTTCAAACATTTGACAGCCTGGTCATTCATTAAATGCATCTTGTGGCAATGTCCATGGATAACTATATAATTCTTCTTGCCAGCTACTGAAAAGTAATGTGATTCATAGGAAGCTGGGAGGACTCCCAGGTCTCAGAGTACCTGACAGGCAGGGGAAAAGCAGGAATAAAAGCAGGGTGAAGGTGGGACTTACGTGAGAAGGCCAATTACAGATTACATTGATTAATGAGTGGATAGGAGATACCCTTCTACACTGAGCAGCTGGAGACCAGGGTTAGCTGCTGGTCAGGAGGTAATCAGATATTTTCAGTGAGACTTGATGCAGCCTATGGCCGAAAGTCATGTCACTCAGATCTGTGCAAATGCAACATCAACTGCCACAGGCTCCCTGAGAATAAATAAGAGAAACTGGGAAAAATACAAAAATAAACAAAACCAAAACAAAACAGGCAAAACCAAAATAAATCAATGGAACAATAAAACCCCTAGATGTCCTTTTTTTCTCCTTTTCCATACATCCTACCAAATCTAAGTAAAATTCTACTTTCACTCTAAACTTGAGATCCTTGTGCCAGGTGTGGCAGATGTGATTCAGTAATGCCATCTTCCTGAGATGGAAGATGGGGCCACAACCACTGCAGTGGGTATACGCATACACATCCAATTATAGGAGCAATTAGGGAGGATAAAAGACAGATTAGATCCTCTCTCCAGAATACACGCCCTGCCAGAGGAGCTGAGGCCAGGGAAAAGGTGGTGGGGGTTGTATTGGTTTAGCATAAATGGTAGGAAAAACCAATTGTTAATCCATTTTGGAACTAACAGCTAAGCTGGCCAATCAGGTAAAAGGTGTACACCCTCTGGGACACCGCTTAAAAACAGGAATCTTGGGAGACCCGCCCTCTTTCTACAGATCCCTTCCATGAGGTAACATCGCGGCCGGGCCGGGAGGGGGCCCGGGCCCCAGGGCTC
>WBMY01000028.1:1374-44246 GCA_013397315.1 Donacobius atricapilla | reverse complement strand
TGCATCTTTAAAAGGTGAAACCCCGTGCTTTAAAAATCCACAAGCCCTTATGTAGTCATATAAAAAGCTACATTTTGGGAAGCTCACATGATGCAGTGTCGGGCGGGCTGCGTTAGTGGAGCTGGAAGCCACGAACAGACTGTGTCTCTTGTGGAAAGTTACCAGAAGAATCAGGAGGGACTTGTCTCTCTCAAAAGACTGAATGAAAGACTATTTTATTAAGTGATGCTGACTTAAGAGTTCTGATGTTTTGTCCCTTTGCATTGTTTTTTTGTGGAAAAGTAGATTGTTGCTAGGGAGGAAGAGGGGTTGTTTTTGAGAGGGTTTCGTAGTTGGTTTTTGTTTGTTTACCTTTACTGTATGTTAATAAATCTAACTGTTTCTATTTTGAATTGAACCTGTTTTGCTTTTCTTTTAATCCTATTCCACTAAAATGAAAATTAGGCGAATGTAATAACCACTACAGGGTTAATTACCAGCTGGAACCCAAATGCTTGGTTCAAAATATAAATCTGTTTAAGTGCCATAATTTCAGCTAGGCACTGACATACACACACTGTAACAGAAACATCCAGCTATTTCAGTTATTGTCCTACTTTTCTTGGGTGATCTGAAAAACATTTCCTTTCATTTACACACCACCCACAAGATTAAAACAAACTAAAAAAACTCTCAGTATCAAAGACCAAATATTTAGCATAGCCATATTAAACAGTTTCATAAATCTGCCACTAATCATACTCCGTTGAAGACATTGTGCTCTGTAGCACAAAGAAAAAAAAAAGCGAAAACTTCCATAACATACGAAAACCTTATGTTTTACTATCACTGTAACATGTGCAATTCATTTTCAGACAAAGGGTCACCTTCAGCAAACACTGCTTCATCTTTTAAAGGCTAAGACTAGAGTGTTTATGCCCATTGTTATAGCCTTAGTTCCAGCAGCCCAAAATGCACAGTGCCCACCCCTAAGACGCTGCTGGGGGCTGTGAGGGACACCCAAGGTAGCTGGGTGCCCCCTGGACCTCTCTTGTGGTACTCCCTTTGTTGTGAGAGATCAGCTGAGGTCAGATGTATCAAGGAATGAACCAGAACTTTATCTCTACGCAAAAACTGTTCTCATTCTGAGATTTTCTTAAACACATATGTACATTTGACAAATTATCAGATAGTGTTTTCCAGATCCATATGTCCATCAAGATGACATTTTTGCAATGCTTTAGCTAAATCAGATCAGCAAAACTGGACTCAGAAAACAATCATTGCTTTCGTAATTTAAGACACACATACTGTTTGATTTTCTAACTTTACTGTCAATTCAAACTTACATCCAATAATGTTTACTTAACATGTAGAAAATTTAATTAAAGCAAAATTATATACTGGAGAACTTAGGAAGCATTATCTTCTAACATCACAATAACAGTTTTACATAAAACCCAAACAAAATATTCTTATGTTGATTCAGCTGGTAAAGTTTTGACTTTGTATTTCATATGCTGTTACATTGCCAGGCACTGCTTAATCAACATAGTTCTCTTAATATATGTGTCACCATGCCTTCTCTATAAGGAAGTTGAGCTGGTTACATGAACTAATCAAAATGCCTTTGAACATCCATTAATACTGTTCAGTAAAATACCTATTGGCTTTAGAACCAATGTGAAGCTCATTTAATACTCTCCATGTTCTACTAGCATAAATCTTTTAAACTACTTTTTTTTTTAACCACTAAAATGGCAAAGTAAATGGTTCCTTTTATTACAAAAGATTTCAGAGACAAGAGAGAGAAAGCCAACCCGCAAGGCTGAAACTTGCTGCAATTTGTCACACACACACAAACACACACACACACTTTGATCAGAAAGCATGAACTAAAAACTCTATCTTGAAAGTCTAACTCCATATATAGTATATCTACAAAGGCCAGGGATTGGGGGAGAAGGTTGACACCTCTCCCCATCCCGTTAGTCAAGACAACTGTCCATCAGCTGTTCATATCTCTAAGAACAGGAATGTAAACTACCTTGAAGTTATGATAAACATTTGCCAGTGTTTACAGACCAGAGCGTGAGAAAGAACCCAAAACATGAACTGTGAAACAGAAGAGAAGGCTCAAAAAATCAGGGCGACATCAACTATTAATGATTTTCATTAACAGCATGGAAATACTATTTGAAATGGAATAAATAATGCATAGTTCAGTGCTTCAAAAAATAAACGCTTAATAGAAAACACATTTTTCTGTTATAAAAATCCAAACTTTTAAGATCAAATTAAAAATACATGCATTTCATCATAGTATTATCTTGAAAAGAGCATCTTTAAAGACATGAGATGGAAAAAAAGAATATGTAAATTTTCATTCTTTCCCAGTCCATGGTTGAATATGGAATTCCCAAAACAGATGGCAAAGACTATGCAATAGATTGAAGGTCGTCTGGGTTTGATATTCACCTGTCTCTTTTCAGCACCACCAAATTCTTACAACTTCAATTAATATCTGCCAGAATCAGTAAAATGACATCCCTCTACCATTACTATTATTTTTTCTGACCTTGATATCATGAACATGAATGTAATTATAATAATGAGACAATTATTTTCTACAATATAGAAATCAAAAAGACTAGTACTCCCTCCCTTTCTAATTATATACCTGAACATTCTGGTTTTATTTCATCTTCAATTGCTAACATACAATCACTGACATTTCGTTTACTTTTTATTTCTTATTTCTAACAAGAAAAAAAAGCCCGAAACAAAACCAGTTAGTGAAGTTTTAGAACATTCATAACAGCATGTTAGATCATTATTTATGTAGGATAATAAACAAATATTTTAATGTTTTCAGTATTTTACTGCTTTTACTGGTTTAAATTTTGAATGACAGCACATCTGTCTGTTAGGACAGCTAACTGTCAATAGTGCATCAGCTACACCATACACTCTGCATATTTTATATAGTTAATATAAAAAGATTGCTGATGATGTTTGAGAGGATTTAAGCCTTTTTAGTACATTTTAGACAATCCAGACATATCTGCCTGCCACATGATTTTTTGCCCCATAATTTCCCCATGTTTCATAGAATTCTGTCCAAAATTTGTTGAACTAAACCACATAATTGGGAAAAAGTACAATGGTTTGCAGATTATGAAAGTAATGTATACACGTTACTGTGAGGTCAGACCTGTCACAGTGGAAGAGCAAATAAATTAGAAACCACTATGTAAAAGTGACTTAAATAGGTTTGGACAGACTGAAATACAATTAACACAAAACTGTTATCCTTGTCAGCCTATTGACTGTTAAAATAGCGACTCCACAAAGAACTCCCGGTTTTGTTCCTAAAGATCATGAATTGACTAAAAGTCAAGTTATTTTAGAGGAAAGATTCTTTCATACTCTGGTCAGAAATTAATCTTTGCAATTTTGATCATTGTGAGACTTATGGTCAAACTATACAGACAAATAAGTTGCAGAAGAACAGAACATTATTTTGTTACCTACATTTTAAGTCAACAATATGTTACCCAAAGACAGGTTCACTTCTGATGCACTGTACAATGTCACAATCATTTTTTGACTTCAAGACAACATAAGTACACAATAGCAAGTTATCTATTATTTCCTAGCTACATTCCTGGCTTTCTTTACTCAGATATATTTATAACTGGAACAAAAATATAAACCTGAAGCTCTCTACATTTCATTTAGACAAACCGTAGTTCTCTGTTATCCAGATAAGAGTCGTCCATTTGAATGGACATGATTAGTGGAACTGCTTCATGCAAATTGCAGCTCTATCTGTAAATTACATCTCAAGCAAAGATAATTGCTATTGATTCAAGATATATTCAAATTTTCTGTGAGAAGAGTCAAAGGGGTTTTAGGAAAGAAGGAAGCTAATATTCCACACAGAAAGTAGTAAGTAGCACAAATTAAACGCACCTTTCTGCCACACCAAACATTAATTCTCCACTGCCAGCCAGGGACTTCACAACCATCATGATTCCAGAGCATGTTAAATCAATACCATAAGGCTGGGAGATGTCCATGTAATGAATTCAGAAGCAACCTATAAATAAGCAGATAAAAGAAGGCAAAAATTGAACAAATTACCCATATGAGTTCCCCTGAGGATTCACTAAAGGAGAGGTAGTGATGATCTAAACCATGTAAAAATGATAGTCAATTAAGCATCAATATCTCTGTATAGAGAAGAACATTTGAAGATATTTGAAGCATATTTTAATAGCTCCCTACATTTCAAAGTTTACTGTGTCCCATGTGCCCTGGATACTTTCTAATTACCCCAAGTAGCCCAATGTTTAACTCTCATTGTATAATCATGTCTAGTTCACTCCACTTATTTTTTGTTTCTGTGAAATACAGCTGTCAGGCATCTGTTTAGGACCTTTTCTACTCGCCTTTTTTTTTTTTTATTTATGCCATCTGAGCACATTACTTACATCCACCTCAAAGTTGTAAGTTAAAAGAAGATTCCTCTGAAGCATGGCTTAGTCTTGCCCATTCCTTTCCAAGTATATTGAAAGACATTTCTATTTTCAGTCTGAATCTATTAAAAAAAAAAAGAAAATAGACACCTTCTTTTGACTGTCAGGCCTTACAGCCCCAAACAATGTAGATTAATTTTTTACAGAGGCTTACTAAAATCAAAAAAGTCCAACTTTCTGACAAATTAATGGGCCCAGTAACCAAGCTATACAAATATAATCCAGTAAACTAAATGCAGATCATTGGCACCAACAGGCAGAATAATTCTGCATTTATACCATCACCCCTCTAGATTTCCTTAACTATGAGAAATGTGCCAGCTAAACAGAAAAAATAGCAACTGCTAGCCATTCTCTTCTGCCCCTTTTCCTCTATGTCCCAATTCCTTTTCTTGAAGTTCAGTGAAATCCTCGGCCTTACTCCTAATGTAACCTCCCTATTCTATCTTAAGGACATAGAAGAGCTGAGCAAGTTGAATATAAGATGGACCACAGTAAGGAGTTTTTCCCTAGCTGCAAATATTTGCCTACGTTGAGAAAATTCTATGATTATACCTAATCTCATTTGAGAGCTGCCCCTATTTTAGCTTGTCCTGTTAAAAGTCAATAAAGACAAATCAGGTGCAGTAAATGTATACATAGTCAGAACTTGAGGCAAAGAAGTTTTAACATGAGGCAGATCTCATTGTACAAAGTGCTTCTCTTCACATTTAAGCTGTAATATTATGGTTGTATATTGGTTACTGTAAAAGAACGGCAGCAAAAGGAGACAATTGTGTCCTTTGCACCATCATGATTGTGAATAAGAACATTTTATTGAAATCCCAAATTCCAAAAGCTGTTTCCCTTTTTCTTCATGAGGAAATTTTAAAATAAAGAGCTGTCTGGTATTACCCAAAAGCAGTGCTGGTCTGTATATCAGTATGCCACCTCCTAGTTGAGGACTTGAAGGAAGAAGCCCATTGTAAAACAGAATGAAATATCCTTTGTGGTTTGTTTTACATCATTGGCAGTATGAATTAAGACACCTTCCTTCAGCAGCAAATCTCTCTCAGTAATAAATGCAAAAATTCATCTTTACTGGGCTTTTAGTCTTCTGACTCTTCTTTAATACAAAGTGCTGGTTTGGGTTGGGATAGAGTTAATTTTCTTCAAAGTAGTTCATATGAGGCTGTGCTTTGGATTTTTGCTGAAAACAGTGTTGATAACATGACAGTTTCAGTTATTGCTGAGCAGTGTTTACACAGAGTCGAGGCCTTTTCTCCTGCTCATGCAGCAGGAACAAGCACAAGAAACTGGGAGCAGACACTGTCAGGACAGATGACCCCAACCTAACAAAAGGATATTCCATACCATATCATGCCCAGCATACAAATATATAACTGGGGGAAGGATGAAGGGAGGAGGGGACTTTTGGAGTGATGGCATTTTTCTTCCCAAGGAATGGTTAAATATGAGCCCTGCTCTCCTGGAGCTGGCTGAACACCTGCCTGCCCAGAGGAGGGGTGAATACATTCCTTGTTTTGCTTTGCTTCTGCACAACACTCTTGCTTTACCTATTAAACCATCTTTATTTTCGATCCACGAGTTTTCTCATTTCCCTTCTGATTCACTCTCTCAGCCCACTGGAGAAGGAGTGAGTGGCCAGCTGGGGCAGAGCAGCCCATCAGGTATAAACCATAACACGTATTTCTCTAATTCAGGGAATTTTATACCAAGCTCACCTGGAGCAATTATGAAGTCTAATTGAGCTGAGTTAGTTTGGGAGATCTTATCCATATGTTAGTGTTTATTTTTCATCCATAAACATGGCAGCCATAAAGAGTACACTCCCCAAAAGTTTCCCATACCAGCACGAAACAGCCAGTTACACACAAGCAGTTAATCTGAGTACTGCACATAGCCGAATGGTCAAAAGAAACAAATTTATTTTTGGTTGAACCTCCAAACTATTCAAAATTAAGCCAAATTCAGCCAAATTTGATAAATCAAGTTTATTATGAGGTTAATATTTCACATCCAGATTTTGGCTTAAAGCACATTTTTATAGCCTGAAGAATAGAACAATAATAAAATGCTGACAAGCCCATACCACACAAAAGAGTTTCTGCTAGAGGGTGGTTTGTCTATTCTTGACATTTCAAAATAAATGGATCTACATTTGAGAAATAAGATACAATTCACATTCAGTAACTACAACTCTATTTGGGTTTTTTTTTCTATTTGATATATGAGAAATAATTATCAACAAGACAAAGCTCAGATTCTTTTCCCTTCCTAAGTTCAAAGTTGAAATTCTTCAGAGTTCATCCCTAAGGCAAATTAGGTCTATTAAATCTCACACAACAGCAGTATATAAAATGAGATATATCATTTGCAAAAGCAGAAGGACACATGTTCCTGTGGCTAAATTCCAACCCTTGTGACTTAAATGAAGCTCCCATGATTTAATACAACAGACAGTTGATGTAGATTTCTCCGTCCTCCTGTCACATAATTGAGTTTTAACTTTTTAAAAAATAAAACTAGTTCTGAGCCTTCCACTAATAAAGAGTGGTGCCACTAACAGCATTCAGAAGAAATGCATACCCAGTAAAGGGCTGTCATTTGCTGTCATTTATGATAAGAATCTGCAACAGATTGCACAATGAAACATCATGACACTAATACAGCATCCAAAACTTATAAATATGAATAAGAATCCTGTTGGCTTGCAAACAGATATATTTAAACTAGAATGCCAGAATACCCTAGATTAGTATTCTAATACACTAAAGTTTATCAATTAATATGAACATTTTAAGACTTCAAAAAGAGACAATTTTATGATTACTGGGATAGTTGCAATTACTAAAATATATAAACTCAGGAAATAGGGACCTTCCAGAAACTTTTTTAAGCAGTCTCGATGTGATGAACTCCTGGCCACAAGAGGATACATTTCTTTGCAAAAGGTACAGCTTTTCATAAGTAGTAGTTTTGTTTTAGTTATGCTCGCTAACTTTGTGTTCAGTTTATGTGAAAATACCTGTAAACTACAAAGTATCTCTTTACACTATTTTGCTGACAGCTGATAGACTGTGAAACTATTTTCACCAGTATTTTTACTCATTCTGGTTTGCTTTTTCTTTTTTTTCAATCATCATTTGATAAACCTCATTTTCAATCAGAACAGTTTTGCAATGTTTGATTCATATCTGACAATTTTCAAAAGAAATGGTCACTGCTAGGTAGTTCTTTTCCATACAATTTTTTTTCACCAATGTACACCGCATTTATTTTCAAAGTACCTTGTTCTGTAACTACTGCTATATCATCAATATTATCAATGGCACACTGTTGCATTCTGTAACTGTTATGTACATGCACTAAATTGTCCTCAATTATATCTAGTGTTTTCACCTTCCATGGAGTTGAACTGTATGAGCACATACAGCTCATGCAATTTTAACTAACCCCTCTTGACAGAAATCCTAATTCTCTGAGATAAAATATGTCCAGAGCATGTCGTTACCCCCACCTCCCCCCCAAGCATTTTCAACAGCTCCCTTTATCCTTTTCCTCTTTTGGGTGGAACAAAGTTGGTGATCTTTTTCATTACACTTGGGAATACTCTGTGAGAAATTTCCAAGCCTGTGGGAACCTCATCTCTAAGTTATATACAATAGACCTGACCAGCTCATCAGAAGAATCATTAATGTAATTAAACCCAAGCTGAAGTATGAAGACAGCACTTCATCTCTTAATTTTGCATATGTTAATCAGTCTTGAAATTGTGCCTCAGACATGTAAGCAGTCCAAATCCACTTTGGCTCTTTTCTCTTCCTTTTGTGTCTTTTGTGACATTTACTATGTGTATATACAATCAGTATCTAATATTCCCTTCTGCAAATGTATTTTGTATCATAACACACACACATATATCAAAACAGAATAAAAATAAGCTCAGAAATAGCAATTTTACAGCAAGGCTTACATTAAATAAATAAATTTAAATCCCAGAATCCCCACTACAGCTATAAACACTTTGGTACTGGAAGGTTTTCTTTAGATTTATTAACAGCGTCTCTGACTCCTTAGGCCCAAGCAGGGCTAATAGGGACATTACCGGGTGCCATACCTAAGCAGCTTTAAATGACAACAAAATGAAAAATAGCACAAATTTTTAAAAATCCATTATGAAATATACTATTTTTTAGAGAGATGAGTTCATCTGAACAGAAAGAGATAATAACAGCATGGCAGATGGATGAAAGTGTTAGGTGAATGAGTAAAAAGGTAATATAAAGTCAATGATATGTTACAAGTATTTCAAGGTCCTGATGCAGCCACTGGAAGTAAACTCAAGGGAAGAAATGAAGTTTTATACATGTTCTGTGTTCTTCATAAAGGGAGGGGATGGGAAATTTTATTTCTAGCCCTCATTAGTGGTATTAATTCACTCCTATCACTATGCAGAGAATTTAATTTCTATCATTTACAGCACACTGTGCCG
This sequence comes from Donacobius atricapilla, assembly GCA_013397315.1. Lineage (NCBI taxonomy): Eukaryota > Metazoa > Chordata > Aves > Passeriformes > Mimidae > Donacobius > Donacobius atricapilla. Next base: position 35,231 of record WBMY01000028.1, on the reverse strand, counting down.
TTTGCCTCATTTAAAGAAAATGAGCAAAATATTCCCACATATGAAAAGGAGATCGGCCATCTTTTTTATTCTTTCAAGGTACTTATAGCAGACAGAGATGCAAACAGTGAGTCCCACCAGTATGAATATTTACAAACACCACCATCCCAGTTACTTTAAGGGTCAACATACATAAAGAAAAAGGGCAGTCATCCAACTCCTGCTTCAGTATTTACACAAAACATTTTATTGCAACTCTCCTTTTCGTCCTCCTTTCCTGTACTTAACCAGGATAATACTATGAAATTCTTGTACCTTTTCATTTCCTTACATCATTACAATTCCAGGTCATTTTCTCATCTACTTTTTATCTGGTCTCGATGCCACTGAATGTCTGGCTTCAGAAAACAGCAAAACAATTCCCAAGGGATTTTACCAATTGATTCTTTCACACTGTGCTTCAGGGATTGACACAAACAGAAAAATCTTGGATATTGCCCTTCGAAAAATACACTCACAGCAGGGCAATTTGAATGTAGTTTGGAATTCACTAAGGACTTGGATCATAATTTGTATTTGCCAAATATATGTTAATTAATTCTAATGACATTAAAATAATCTCCCGTTTTGGTGCTATCATACTGCAAACAGAAATTACTAAAAGACAATTAATTCTTATTAGACTTTATTTCATAACACCTAGAAGAAGGTCTTACTTGACCAAATTTAACAATACTATTCCATGAAAACACCACAAGAAACTCTTCAATAGACCATGAAAATCAGTCACCTAAACTGATTTTAAAATTTAATTAATTAATTTTAAAACAGAAAAAGTCATGTTATCAATAGTTTCTAAAATAATTTCTTTTAGGATATGGCTATTAGTAGATAAGGTACCAATATTCAATTTATATTTGGATTATATTTCCCCATCTAGATTCAAGGGATTCAACAGATCACTAACATTACATACAATTTCTTTCATGTTACTTGATTTAACTCAGAAGACAATGAAGGGTTAAATTTTGATATGTGACTATACTTAGCATTAATTATGCAGGAGTATACATACACACAGATATGGCTTAATGAAGCCATAACAACACTGTTACCAGATCAAGTGCAATCTCTGTTATTATACAGCCATTGGTAGACTACTGCAAATTTATCACCTCAAACGGTGTTTAAAAGTTAATAACAAATTACAGTTATGCCATGTCACAAAGTCCCAAAATTTGTTGTTCACAAATTTTGATAGTACTTTAAGCATGAAAGAGCATCTACAAAAAATCTTTAATTGAGCAACAGCCTTACAAGTGCTTACTATAATGAGCCGTTCATATTTTTCAGAAGAGAAATTCACAAAATTTCATTGTTATTTTTCTTAACTTACTTGTCTGACATCTACGTGTAAAGGGCTTAATGGTTTACTTGAGTACTGAACTGAAAGTATAAAACCTGTGTAAACCTAGAAAACATATGCTCATCAAGTGCTAAAATAAATATTCCCATTCATGCTGTTCTGTAAACTGAGGTTAGTTTTTTTTACATGGCACACAGGGATTTAACTGCAGAATTCATTAAGGGGAGCGGAAGGAATACAGATAAAATTTACTGCCACAGAAAGATTTATCTTTAGAATACGTCTAATAAAATTTAAGTACGAGCTGTAGTACCTGAATATTTTAAATAGTCATAGGAGAAAATAGTGGTTGTGAGGCTGCAATACAAAGATGAAGGAAAAGGAGCCTTATATTGTCTGGGTCCAGCAATTGTGGTAAAATATTATACACCTCTTGTAAGTATCTAATTACTGATGTCCTGACTTTTATTTCATTTATTTTGACTACCTTAACTGTCTCTAAAGTGCCTATCTGCATTTGCATTTTAATGAATAATAATTGATATTTATTCAGCACATTATATTTGCCTCTCAGAGGTTCATTTACAGATTAATATTCTTATTACCTAAAACAAACTATGCATAGATATTCAGATTTGGGAATTGCTAACAAGAAAGCAAGACACTGTGGGTAGCATTATAATCTGATCAATCTGTTGGCCTCAGCTTTAGCTTTAGCATTGCATTAGGTGTCAGTGGTAGCTGTGAATGCCTGGACTCTTGCAAGTTGTACTGTAGTTCCAGGGAGATAAAGAATTAGTCTTCTCACTGACTTCCCTAAAGGTTTTCAATTTATGCTGTTCTTGACAAAGTAAGTACTGTAAATCACTCAGATGAGTAGTACTGCTTTCTACAACCACGCTGATAGTAAAGAAAAAATTGGAATATATTGGTACACTGTGATCAAAAAGAAAACCAAAATATCCAAAAAAAAGCAGATACACAGGCTTGTATAAGTTTATGAACCAGACTGATATATTTTTTGCCTTAACCATGAAAATCAGAATAAGAGCAATGATTAGATCCAGAATTGATTCCTGAAAGTGCATTCCACCTGCATTAATTTGATTCCTGATTTTGACAGTCACAATTCAGTAGTCATTACAATGATTTCCTTACTTCGGAAAAAAAAAAGAAAAAAAAAAAACAAAACACAAACCACCAAACTTTACTGCTGTAGTAAATTTGATTACATATTTTACATCTTTGGATATTCACAACATAAAGAAACAAACCCACACAAGCACAGAAGTGACATTTGGATTTCATATCCATGACTGGTTCTCTGGCAGATCAGGTTTAAATGTCACGCTTCTGTGAAAAGATTTACCCCCCAGCATTATTCTTTCTCACCCATACATTCTTGTCAGGACATTTATATTCCAGCATCTTAGAAAGTACTTGGTATTCTTTACTATATATCTCCCTATTTCCTGGGATAATGCTGAACCTAATCTAAACCAAGCATTCAAGCAATGAGCTGCCCTAAATTTTAAAACTGTCAAGTGAAGGCTGCACTCTCTGAACACTCTTGCCTTCAGATCAGCCTTTTATTGTACAAAAAAATCTACTTAAAAATAGATATAAAGTAGATATCTAAGACAGCCTCCTCGGCAATGCAGCTTATGAGCAAGGTCAGTCACCCTGGAAGCAGACATCTAGAATAAACGAAAGACACCTTGAAGTGCCTCTTTGTCTCCTCCAGCTCTAAATGCTGCACACCACCACTACAGGCAAGAAAAATGGATCCCTTCTTATGAAAGATACTAAGACATGCTATCAATTTTGAAAGAATTAGCAATATTTATATATAGACTTCACGAAAGCCTTCTGACTTAAGAAGGCTACAGGTATGGGACTGCACTTTAAACTTCAATCCAAAAACATAATCTAATGAAGATAAAAAATCTTTTTAAGAAACTTGGAGAAGATGAGGAAGAATATTACCATATGATATCTAGTTGTATAACCTCTGGAAATAAGAATAATCCAAAAAGAAAGCTACAATCAAACCATGCTATCCTTGGTTAGACAAAATTAAACAGCCTCTTACAGCTATTTTCTTTATATATAGGAACAGAGAAAGTATGGCTCTCAGAAAATTTCAGCTCACAGTGGCCAAACTCAAAAGCTAATATCTACTGCAGCTCATGAGGACATTNATATAGAGGTTTGTAAATAGGCATTCTTATACCCAAACATCTATTCTAGTGATGGTCCCCACACATCATTCCGCCAGACCAAGCAAGACACAAGGAAGGACCACCAGTGCTCACCAATAAAGAGGTGGTGTGGAGGTTCCACCTAGAGATGCCTGCCTGAAATCTACTCTGCTGCAGCAAAGGCAAACAAGACTTACTGTGCTGGGTCTAATTTGGTAAATGTAAGCCTACAGCGTTTTGGCAAGAAGCAAAATACAAGGAAGAGAGCTGACATCAGTCCTTTTTTCATTGCTTGAGGTCCCTTTATAATGTCTTCAAGCTGATGTGTTTTGCTGGAACCTTAACACTTTACTGTTACAGTTCTTGTTCTTTTCTAAACTACAAAGACGTTGAAAACTGAAGAGTTACAGAATTCTTTTTTTTTTTGGTGATGTGTAGTCAATACAGTTTTAGCAACATCTGGCATACCTAAATCATTTTTTTGATGTAAGAAGCTGAGGGAAAGAACAACTTCCATTGTTCTTCCAATGCTGCTTCCAGTGCAGCATTCTTTTTAAAATCCCAGGCTATTAACAACATTGATGTCTTTTCCGCCTAATTATTTCTAAATAAGGGAGGAAATNCTTTTTCCCTCAGAGAAAAACTCCCTGAGACCAAAACAGTGTGTAGCCCTGGTGCTACACTTTCCTAGGCGTTCGTATTGTTTTGGTTAAGCACCCATAAGTACCCAGCAATTAGTCTCCTAGCGACTTTGTGGGAAAAAATTCTATAGGGAAAAAAGAAAACCAAATCTAACCCCCAACATAAGCAAAGACAGGCCCACTGTGTTTCAAAGTATTTTAAATCACATGGTAGATAATAAAAGAGAGAAAATAAACAAAATCAGACTACACAGCAGATTTAAAGAAAGCATAGAATCATTGCATACCATGCATTGGCCTCTGGGTTGCAATCAGTCAGGAACCCTGAGTAAAATTATTACAGAGATACAATGGAGTGTTTTTGACTCAAAAAGTAAGAGCATTAATACTGAGTGAAGACCTTGTCCCATTTGATCTTAATAAAGGATTAAGGCAGAGCAATGGTTCCCTACAGGCAGATCCCTATGGCTTCACACAGTGGTTCTGGGAAACCAATGTCATTGCTGTTTCAGGATGAGCCTGCAGCAATTTTTTTAATATGCTAACTCTGCTAAAATAAGAATGAAAGAGTTTACGATAAAGATCATGATGGCTGGAGACTTGAAGACAAATGGGATTTGAGATTAGTAAAGATAAGTCAAATATATCATTGTAATCTGACAAAACTATTCCTAAACTAGCCAGCTAAACTTGATAGCCGTGAATACAAATGAATCTGAACTTTCAAATACAAAGGAAAATTAAGCCTAAAATCAGTGATGAATAAAAAAAGTTTAAATCCCATTTTTAAGCCATCTGAGGTTACTGACAAAGACAGATTTCAGATATGCAAGATCATTATATGGTTTATTCTTTTCCACAGAAGTGGTACACAATACTTATCTCCACCGGAAATGGTAAAGATACACAAGTCATAGAAAGACTTAAGCCACACAGGAATGGCCAAGAGCTCTAAATGCCCAGAAATCTGTCATGAGCTGGAGAAACTCTTTGGTCTGCAGAAGAAGATTAGGGATGTAGCACTGAAAAGATAAAGAATCAGGCAATTCTAAGAGACAAATTTATGTTCTGTAAATATTCTCATGAGATTCTAATTACAATTAAATGCCTTTGTGTCAAAATCAAGTACTGAAATCCACTCGGGAACAGTGCTGGACAAAGGTGTCTTCATATACATCAAATTCCTAAGTTTTCTTGAAGGAAAAAAAACCTGCAGACACATTACTTTGAAATTACAGACACTGCAGAATGTTTCATGCTTTTAACTGATGGATGCATACTTTAAAAACAGAAACAACTTTCCCATGTACAAAATAAATAGAAACCCCCAAAGCCTTAACTATGCATAAATAATTTCTAAAACAAATCCCAAATTTTAAGTAAGTGGTCAAAGCCACATACACTGCTTTACCACAAACTGATTGTGTTTTTCCCACATTCTGTCATCCTTTTTTGTATATGCTGTGACTATTTTTTTTTCATTTGAAGATCTGCATATTACTATGCCTTGTTTATTGACTATTTATTTAATGATTATTTCTGAAAAAAAATCTAATGGCATTGAAGAACTTGAAATTAATCTCTACTTAAGCATTCTTCCTTTGTGCTTCATTGTGCCGGAAACATATTACCTTTTTTAGAAGCACAACTGCATTTAATCCTAAAAAACAATGGAGTAGCAGAGATTACTATAATGAAGCATTTTAAACAGTTTAAAGACTCTCATTCAGCCAGACTCCAGGGATAGACCCAGACTATCACTATCCTGGAAGGGAAACACAATTTAGGGCTTCCTATGGACAACATACTATTTCTCTCTCCACTGTTTCCTTTTGGGGAAAGACATCTCACGGAAGTCCATATAGCTTTTTTGCCAATTACTGCAAAGATGATGCACAGTAAAACAAAAGGCAGCATAGAAACTCTAAATGTGCTGAAGCACCTACCTAAGGTCTCCTAAAGTAAGGCCATCTTCTGCAAAAGAAACTCCTGTCATGAAACATTAAAGCCTCCCTGGAAGCTTCTAATCCATTAAGATCTTGGCATTAACATTCAGAATCAACTGCACAAAAGACCAGGTTGTGTTTTATGAGCTACAGTAAAAGTTGTATTCCCCTGGAGCAATGGAGATCAAAGTCCAGAATTATTCACATGAGACCTTGCTCAAGGAGATCTGGTCAGTTTTGTAAGACAATACTGAATATTCACTAGAGGAAAGAGCAAGAATGACTATCCCAACTACAATTAGCTAACCCATTTAATTGTAGCATCTTATGCTGCAGAATGCTTCCATGAAGGAAGAAAATATTTTTCCCCAGTCTATGCAATCAGAACTATGGATACAAGTCCTCTGGACAAAAGCAGAAGGCTTATCACAGAAGAAAATATTTGAATCACTGATAAATTTGAAAGCAAGGACAGATGTTCCTATAGTTCTAACAGTTCAGTTTCCTGATATCTACAAGTGCACCAAGCTGAAAGAGGATGCCCTTTATTCTTTGAACAAATCTACAAAACAAAAGTGGTTTTGGCTGTCACGAAACATTGCCTGAACAAAATACACTATTAGCCATAAAAAGAATTTAATGAGCTTTAAACAGGAAGTAAAAATTCCATTTCTTCAAATCCACTTCTGAATTAAGACCTAAGTACGACAAAGCTTTCAACATCACCCATTTCAGGCAATAATGTGATCTTGTTTTTCTGTTATCTACAACAAAGACCCACTGTCAAACCACTTGCAACACAGTTCAGCTCTTTTCTATGGAACTGCTGGCCAAGATCCCTGAAACACATGGAGGGTTTCATTCCACAACCATCATGCACAGAGAAAAAGCTGATGCCAAATAGGTCCTGTTGACACTGGAATTATTCCTGCTGATTCTCTCCTTCAACAATTCTTCACTTGCTTTAACAGGAGGTTTTTTTAAGTCTCTCAATGATGACTTCATATACGCATTCTAAGTGTTCTAACAACAAACTATCACGGTAAGTACCTCTCAGAAAGCAGGGAAACCACTGCACAAATCTCTCACACAATGTGCATTCAGATTAGGCTTTTGCATGCATAGTTTTAACACCGATCTTTCATTTTGATATTCTTCCTATGTACAGAACAGTCATATTTTGTTTAACGTTCTTATGCTAAGATCTTCTACAAGAAATTCTATATAAAAAGCAAGGACATGTGGAACACTAATAAAGGATACCAGATGTTTACATCTAAACCCACATAGCTCAAGTATTAGTAAAAAGAAGCCTGAGAGGCTCAGATGAGTACTTTTAACTCTGGGTGAGAGAATGCTACCATATCCAGTGCCTCTGCAGTGTTTACAGTTTCTTAACAAATTTTCAATTTCAAGAGCAGAGGTTCCAAACAGGCATTGGAAAAGTAAGATTAGGTTTAATATGAAGAAATTAAAATGGATTTTCTCTTTCTCAGAATGTAAATTTAGGCCAAAGGTCTTCTTTTTCCTCTCCCCAGGGAAGGCTTAGAAAAGCTTATTGCCCCATTTTAACCTACATAGTTTTGCCTCTAGCAATTTTCCCCAGTTATGGGTGGTATCTAGTACTGCTTACATCTTCAGCCTAGATTACTTACTTTACTGGATTTCCTTTTAAAAATTAACTGATTAGTATGAGCAGTCTTACTCTGACCTCAGAATTAACATACTCACCCAAACCAATTCTCCCAGTGAGAAGGGTTTTTGTTGAGTACACAAAGGACTTTATAAACAATTCATCAGGCACGAAAAAAAATCCCATAATGATCATTTCCATTACATGCATCCTCGTGATTTCATGAAAGGAGTGGATAATATAATAGGCTACTATTCTCAAGAAAGAATATATGCTAATAGAGCATATTAAACAAATTCTGATCTCTCCTGTCCCCATGCAACCCTGCTGAGTGCACTGGAACTGACTGAATGACCATGGAGGTACAGTTTGGCTCATGAAGGCTATTCACACCGCCTAGCTAACATATAACATGTAAATCTACTCTAGGGTGCAAGCCAAAAGTATCTTCATTAAAAGCTAGGTTCTTGACTTCAAACATAGTAGCTAAAGTAAATATGAGATGCAAGTGATGTGAATCACTGTGGGAAAATCCCCACCCTATTACTGGAAGCTGGTTCTAGTCAAAGACCTCAACAAAATTTATTAACCAACTTTCACTTAGATATGCCTGTAAAATGACTTCAATAGTTTTGTGATGAAATTGAACACCAAATGAAATAATCTGCTTCAATGGCAGGACAGAGTTCTTGGATTTAATATAATTTTTTTCTTGTATTTCATATGAATTATTGTAAGATCTATTTGCTTTTGTCATTCTAGTAATCTACAACCCCTATAACATGATACATAACATTATCACAAATAGCTAAGAGGTAATAGAAGATAAATTTTACTCACAGATAATAATTTATTATCTCTTAAATGATAGGTATTTCCTATTCACACAGAATATATAAAAGGATGAAATGTAAATTCTATGTTACTAAATATAATACAGAATGTGACATGAATTTCTAGCAGAAACTGCAACAGCCCTAGACGTATCATGTCAAAATGCCTTGAGCTACTTAGAAAACTTGAGGCAATTTTCAAATACCCTAGAGCAGGACTGTATCTTTTTATTGCTCTTCCATTAAGAGGAATCATTAGTGAAGACAGTCTTAGTATGCATTTAAAAATAATTTTTAAAATAGCAACAAAAAACTATACAATACCATAATTTTCATTAAAAATCTCAAATTATTTACTTTTTTCTTTTAGATTGCCTACCATTACAAATGTACCCTGCCCTTTTCCACAAAATGCTGCATTATTTTAATCTATTCAATGAGATTATTGACAAGTTTGATCGCCAACTATGAGAATCCAAGTCAACCTTCACACCATCCAATGGGCAAGTAGTGATAATGACAACAAAATGTTTTGTATTGCTGTACTGCATATGAGTCAATACATATTTGCATTTAACTCAATCTCTTGAGCAAGCAAGGAATAAATACCAAAGCTACATAATTCAGTTCCTTTCTATTACTTAGGGCTTAATATGTCTAGCATATAACCACGTTACCTGAAACACTTCCAGGGAAGGGAACACAATGCAACACATCAGTCTTATGCTTGATAGCCTAGTAAAGAAACTATATAAAAGTTTCAACGTGACACTTCAATCCTTTTAAAAAGGATATTACATCAGGATATTCAAATGCTCAGAATTCCTGTCTTCCATGGGGAAGTTGGACAGACTGAGAGGAAAATAAATCTGGTTTATGCAACTATAACAATTAAATTAATCTATCACAGAACAAATCTTATGCAATACTGATTTAGGTCACAGTTAGGATTCCACATGGAAGAAATCCAAGAAAGTCTTGCCACCTAAGATTTTTTCCAAGAGCTACAAGTACAGCCCAAATATAAATTCTACTGAGTGACACACTAGTTTTGAATTATGGGAATATTATCGTAGTCATTTTAAAGTGATGAGGAGTGTGAAAGTCACAAAAGGTGATGCTTAAAGAACAGATAGCTGTGGTCCCTGTGAGCACTGCTGGCTGCCAGGCTCAGACAGAGTCCCACATAGCTTCATCACTTTCCACTGAATTGCAGGCTGCAACAAATAAACACCTATGAAAATTGAAACCAAGGCCAGCATGAGCTGATGTATACAATGTGCCCTTGCCTATATACCACTATGGAGAGGTCTTTGAATGTTCTACTACATGAAAATCTATTTTTTCAAACTTCCTTCAGGCCTTCCTATAGCACATATTCACAGGAACAATCTTTGTCTAAAAGATCTTAAGATCTTAAATTACAACATGGTAGCTCATGTTGTACCTTGCTCTCATTCTCACAGTATTAGGCCTGTTCAGTGAATTATTACTACCATAATAATACAAGTAAGAAACTAAGTTTTGCTTCTACCCAAGTTAAGCACTCTCTAATGAAGGTAAACTTATTTGAAATAGGCCACACTGCAATAAAATAGAAGTCAAGATGTACTATTACTTTTTTATAGAGAAAAAGAGACTATGAGTAGGAATCCAATTAAATGGTTTTAACTGAATATAAGCATTTTATAGTACTAAGAGATTAAAATAATCTATCCATATGGACACCTGGACCATATCCTTTAAAAGACCTGTTTGAAAGAGCCCACTGAGGCTTACTCTGATTTTTGTGATTGATTTCAGAAGCTCAATTCATAAAGTAACTGACCACTAGCATTGGAAAGAAGCATCACTTCTGAAGAAAGCTATCCAGTATATGACACATAATCTCTTGAAGCATCTTTGCCAGGGTGCTGAAGGAGATTAAAACGAGTTCAGTTTTACACTACTGCTCTGAATACAGTCTGTGTTCAGAAAACTGTATTTAGGAACAAGTAGATCATCAAGTTATAGAAAATTCTGGTATTTTTCCACCTCCAGCAATACAACCATCGAAGCTTTGTTGCCTTACCAAGTCAAGAGACATTGCAAAGAGGGAGCCACTAAAGATTTCATTTCTCTTCAGCTCATGTAGTTTTTACTACAGGAACATCTCCTCAGAGAATGAGTCCCTTACAATGGCCCTGTCCTGGCTGGAGAAGCAGCAAGTCCCACTCTCCAGATTTATCACCCTGCCCTGCTCAGATCTCCAGCCTTCCTTTGACTTCAGCTGGTATTAAAAGGCAGGATGCTGTCTCTCTTCTACAGGGACCAAAGAGAGATTTACCCCACCACAGCAAGACTCCACCATACAAGTCTGGAATGTAAAATAGTGTGAAACCTTGGCTCATGGACAGCTATTTTAGCACTTACTAATATCTCCTTTCCCCATTAAAAATTCTGATTTTCAAAAACACTACAGTGATCAGAATAAGGGAGGAAAAAAAGCAAGATGTAATTTTCCTATTGGTGATCTATTTTGGACCTGGTACGACAGGTAAGTGTTAAGACCTATAGAATAAATATGTAAGCCCAGTCCCAACTATGTGAGTGTCCATTCAACCTGTGCCACATCCCTACATCTCTTCACTGTGCTATGCTGATATAAACTCATAGGGAAAGCAACACATCCTCCACAAACCCCAAAGGTGATTAGTATGTCCTCCACGCCTTTCAAATTTTGTCACCACGTCATTTCTCCTTCAGTGCCCCACCAGCCTTCTGCCTGCCACCTCCTCTGCAGAGAGTGGAAGTGGGATCACTCCACAGATCTTGCACACAAGCCCCACTCCTCTGAACTTTCAGATCAAAACTGGCATTCAGGTTTTCCTGGTAAGCATTTGATATTTTGAATAAGCTGCAACTAGACAGGCTGCTTCTATTTCTATCTTCCCTTCACTTTTGCATTTACTCATCTGATTTTTTTTCCTTTATAGGTCTCTATACCTATACCTTACCTTCCAACTATTTCTTCTGAGCATACAATCACGAATACAAACCATGTCCTCAGTCTACGGGATGAGTTAGAAAAAGGTTATGTAGCAATGAGATTATCTCCTCCTGAAATTTCAGAGAAGATGTAGGAACGTGACAGATCCATTAGCAAAAATAAAAAGCCTGACAGAACCCAAAAAATAGAAAACAAAAATCAAGCTCTTATTTATCAACTCACATTGACCTGGGAATCAAACACTGGATATGCAACTCAGAGGTAGATATGATAAACTCAGTTTCTTCTAAAAGTCAGTCATTAACCTTAGAATCTCATCAGGTGATTGCAGTGACACTAAAAATTAAAAAAGCAAATTAAGAAATTATTCTTATTTTATCAAAAAGAATATCACTGCTACAGTATGGAGAGTGGAGGATTTCAATAAAATCTAGTGAGCTACACCCAGTGGAAGTCACAGTGTCATCCATTTGTCTTCTGAAAAAAAAATAAATAAAAAATAGTATTTGTAGTTAATTGTATTGAAAAGTTTATGCCTACACTAAAATGTAGGGCTTGAGAGAAGACAGCACATTCTGATTAAACAACATTCAGGACAGCTTTTGTGCCATGATAATTTTTCTTCAATTGCATGTAATTAAATATTAAAACAGGATGAGAAGAGGACAAAGTATTTCAAACTTACCATGTAATATTATTACTGCATGTTAGTGCAGTGCTGCTAGTACTACATTCAACAACTGCCCCATTTTCCATCACTTTAGAAAAGTTGTACTCACACTGAACTGTGCTATGCTTTGAACTGGTATGTCAACATGCAAGAAAAAAATAGTAAACACTGTGATTTAAATTTTAAAAAAAGAAAACTCACAACCAAAAAACCTGTTGCTTCTTTTCTCCTGTAGCTAACTGTTATCTAACAACTACTTTTATTCCAGATCTTCAAAGTCAAGCAGGATTTTTTTTTCTGGGACAGCATGTCCTAATTAAATTTATTTGTGGCAGCCCAGTTTTAAAGATCCAAATTAAACATTTTTTTGGTAGCTGAATGACAGTTTCCAAATTAATTTATTAAGCAAGGAGAGTTCTCCGTGGACAATAACTGGAACTTCTGCAAAACAGTATTGACAAATACTAAAATGTAACTTATGCTTCCCAAATTTAGCCATAAATGAGGTGTGCAAAATCACCTTGCTCCTGAGTGACAATAGAGAAAAATGCCTCAGTTTCACACAAGAACTCACAGAACAAGAACCTTCCTCTAAAAAGTTTCCTAGTTGAATTCCACTCACAGTCAGGAGCGAGCATATAAAGTAGCAAACCAAGTGTTGCAGAATATCATAACACAGAAAAACTTAAAACACTTTTTTTTTTCCTCTTTCTGAACATCAGGGAAAGCATAGCATGATTTACTTGTTGAAAGAAATGGAAGAGGATTTAGTAAAATGCCTCTTTGGAAGCCCTTGGAATAAAACCAGCCTGTAAGAGGACACTTATAAAAAATTAAAAATCTAAATCTTGAAATTCTGAGTCCCTTGTGGAAGAGAGTTAAGTACAGAAACAGGATACAGTGTAATTTCTGAAGTAACAGCAGTATTCTTGTTAGTGATGTGCATTTAAAAATTGTGAGTCTGAGAACAATGGGCTCGATATCCTGGTCCCAACCTGTGAATTCAAAATTTACATTGGGACATTTTATTGAGTTTTTAAGTTCTAAAAATCAGTTTTTCTTTGCTTGAGATTTTATTAAAAAGCTTTCAGTTACAACAGTCTTTCAATTTTTTGGCAATCATGGGAATCCTTAGGACTCAGCAGTATTAACTATGAAAATTCAGGTAAGATTTCATATAAATCCATGTTGTTACACCTTTGTTTTAAAGCAACAAAAGGAGAAAGACCGAACATATTAAAGGATCAAATAATAAAATCTAAGTTAAAACTAAAATTTCAAGTCTTTCAGTCACTATAAAGGTATCATTTCATATTGCTAATTACTTAGGAGACAACTTGAGAGTCAAGTAGAATTTGGGCCTAAGAACAAATTGATACCAGTATGTATTAAATTGATACCAGTAGGATGATAACATGAATTTTATACTCCAATTCATACTTCAGGAACAAACATGCAACTTAAATTGTTTAAAATGTATGAATGATTTACAGTGGTGGTGATGAAAACAGCCGTGAAAGTAAGACTAAAAATGAAACTTTTGAATGACAAGGATGTATCATTACATTCTCTCCCTGGTATATTGTCAGCCAAACACAAATAATATCCACAACTGCTCTGTGATTTCTGATACAATTTTCGACTTACTTCTTTTATGATCAAATTGTCTTAAAATGCTCTGTGGTAGCAAAGACCCTGAAGCAAGCCCACATCTCCTGGCATTCATTTGTTATAACAGGCTGCTCACAGGCTCCTAGCAACCTTCATTTTCATGTTCCTTCTGATAAACTGATAGGATTTATTTTTGTAACTTCTTTGTTGAAGGACTATATGGAAGACAATCCCGCGTACAACCAACTGTTAACAGGCCTCCATGAGACTTTCAAAGATGTCATCAAACACCATGTAAGGGCTTTTATCTGTTTTGTTACCATTTGTTAAGGGAGGAAGCCTCACACATTCTGACAGCTGATGAACAAAACACACTTTTGAAGGCTCTGCCTCAATACCAACTTGTCACTTATACCTTGGAGAGAAAAGACTGTTGTTTTCAAAGTAGGAAGCCCAAAGCCCTGCCAAGCAGTTCCACCAGGAACCCAAAGGTATCTCAACAGTAAATAACCTGAAAGCAGCTTGTGTGAGAAATGTCATTTCTGGAGCTACTGCCTCCTGCATGGCTCCTATCAGTAGCACCACACAGGCAGCAAGGACCACACAGTCCAGCCCACACAGACCCCAACATCTCCTCCTGAAAATCCCTCCCAGGGTCCCCTCTATCTGCTCTGAGAGAGCTTACCCTACAACACACAGTGCCACATCTCAGACTTGGCAAGTTGGGGTGAAATAGCTTAATAGGTACTGCTGCATGAACAGCTCACCGTGGCTTCCTCATAAATTAAAACCCATTAGAGGCCAATATGATCAACTCAAATCTGCTTTAGTTACAGGAATCAACGTTTTCATGCCAACCCATAATCCCACAGGTAATGACAAAATTTCCCAAAGTGCTGGTGATGCCTAAGTATTTAAATATTTAACAATTTCTTATATTACATTTTTCAAAGACATTGATATTACTTGCCCAAATAAGAGATTTCATAAGATTTACTCTGGATGAGTAAACAGTCTTGATGATGTTATGGTATTATCAGCACCCTGCTCTGACTAACTGACGTGTTGTTTTTCATCAAGTTATTAGATTTATTTTACAGTGGTTTTTCTTTACTATGATTCAGTTCAGGAAAGAAAACCATTAAAAAATAAAATTAGACTGGGTTTGCACTAATTGTATCAATATCTAGTTGTAGTACCAAAGCTCAGTTCCCTGAATAAAAAAAGTTCCACCTGAGTATGACAGAGATTAAGAATATAGTGAACAGTACTGAAACACTAGCAATAAAACAATTTTCCTTAGAAGTTCATAACAGAGTACTTGAAATCATGGGACATACTTTAATTAAGAAGTTAAAATATCATAATGCTTATTTATAAACACTAAAAAGAGACATAAAAAGAATGTGGTAAAATAATCCAAAATATTTCCAATAATCCTAAATACTCCCAAAAGTATAGCTAATGTAATGAAAATATCCACAAGGTCTTGACTGGAATACACATTACCCCTTTTAAAATAACTGATATGTTTTAAAGAAATTCCCCTCTTAACTAAGAGGAGCCAATCTGTTTTCTAAAGGAAACGTTTCTATTGCTGTGATATTTCTTAGTAACCAAAATCCTTTCTGTAGTTGTGTTGATTTCAGGGCCAGGAGCTGTCTGTTCTAATCACCTCAAAGAGAATTCACAGAGCAGATCCTAAAACACTTCAATATTACTCTTTCTATATTCCAGTTTTGAACACAACCCAATTTACCAACATAGCTAGACTTGAGAAAAAGATAAATTGTGGTTCAATTTACACTTAAAAAAACACAGATCTATTTGGATCAAGCTTCATTAGACACAAAAAAAATACCAAACAAAAACCCCCAACCAAACAGGACTTCTTAAGGCTATGGTTGAAACTCTCCTGGCTAGTCTGGTCATGAAAGCACCACTTTCACAAATTCACATGCTCTGCTGATGCTCTCACAGTTAAATAAAAGGCACACCAAAGTTATTAAGTAATGAGTTCACAGTTAAAAACTTTTAGCTTTTGATAAAGTCTTCTTTAGGAGACAAAAGGCAGGAGTGTTCAAAAGTTATCTCTCCCACATATAAAGGAAGCAGAATGATGTATCAGTGTTGTACAGTGGTTATCATGTTCCAGTTATAAAAAAGTTATTAAATAATGACCATTTGTACAATATTTTTAAATCTTCAGAAACAAAAAGCATGCATCCCAAAGTATTAAAAATGCCAACAGAGCTCCTCAGAGTTGCCTTAACAAAGGAAAGGTCCAGACAGTTACAAAGTAAAGCAATGTAAAATGACAAGGCTAATGGTGCTTTTAAAACAAAACCAACCAATCAAAAAAGGATGACCCACAGATTTGTACTTAGTGTGACACTGATTCTGCAAACGTCACAGAAAGGTCAACAATACAGACAATTATATTAAAAAAGGCAATATCTCAACAGTCAATAATTGAAATTCTTTTAAGATTGTCTGATTATTTTAATGTTATATGAGGTTTTTAATGAAAAAAATGTTAACAAATTTAAAACAACTTCAGACATGGAATTGCTAAATAGTACTGCTGTACAGGGTGGTTTTGGTGGTGAATCCGTACAGAATCAAGAAATGAGCCCGAAGTAATCACTGTTAATAATTTATATTTCAAAATGATGAAGTTTCTTTACTGTAAACAGTGATAGGGTTTGATCAGTTGGCAGCTTAACACACTCTGCCTAAGGTGCATACCATCAGTTTTGTCATGGATTTGAAAAGAAGAAAACAATAAGAGATCCCAAGCCTTACAGATCCACTCCTGATCCTGCCATAAAACACCAATAACTGGTTATTTATGTTACTCTTTTGGTGTGATTCTCGTTCAAACAAAATAAATTTTAGTTATTAAATTTGCATTAAGTATTAAATACTAGATCAAAATTCTTCAAAAAGAGACAGTTTTAAAATCACATATTTACCCTTTGGAACTGATACATATTCTCTATGTTATGAACTAGTGTTCTTTTTGCAGAAGTGATTCAACAAGTAATTGAAGAGATTCCAGGGAGAAACTAAAGACTGCTCTAGCTCTTGTCAGCACTTAGCAGACAACCAGTGCTTCTAGAAAGTCCAAGTGGGCAAACTTTATCGCATGCCAGATCTAGTCAAAAGTATGAGATACAGTGGCTCTAGATGTTATAACATGCATTGTTTCAGTCTCTAAATTTGCATAACCATCACCAAGTATTAAAACTAATCATATCATTAAAGATAACTTCAAGGGCTCAGAAGAAGCCTTTATCAGCATTAGTAAGTTCACCCTGGTGTATTAAATCCATCTACTCTGTGGCTTCCCACTCTGTGGGAAAGGTTCTCCATACACTGAGAGCTCCTTTTCTTCTTACTCCCCATTGAAATGCATGGTTTTATGCAACAACAAAACTATGTAGAACAGTGACAAAGGCGTCAGAGACCTGAGATTTCAGGATTTAAATCGCCAACCAGCTCAGCCTGGCTCCTTAAGAATCTGGTCTTCCTAAAAGTACGTGTAATACACAGAACAACGGAGTGAAATTTTAACAGAGACATAAACTATTTTAGTTTCACTTGCTCTTTTTCTTAGCAGAACAGTGTGATAGTGTGCAGCTAATGCTCTGTGACAGGTTTTGCCTGGTGCAAATTCCTCCCAGGAACAAAGACCTCATAGCCTATTTCTCCTTATGGCAAATTTTAAGCAAATTAAACCGATAACCATGTCTTGAAAAACAATCCTGAGGACAGCATTGCTGATAGGACCTCCAGAGGGACACGGTCCATGTCAGCAGGCCAGCATGACAAGTCACAGGCTGTGTGGTACTGCAGAGGGACGTGCTGTGCATTGCAGGCATCAAGGCAATGAGGGAGCCAGCCAAGCCTCAGGGAAAGACAGGATGCCAATTAAATGGCAGTGAGATCTCTGCCAGTCAGAGAGGCACAGGCAGCCCTGAAGGGTCCTGGCCCCCCACCTCAGGCAGCTGCAGGGAGGACAGCACGGCCAGGCCATGGGCCACTGCTTTGGGTACACAACACACAGATCACTCTCATGAGTTTCCTCAAGTGCCTGTGAACAACAGCTCGTGCAAAAGCTGCCAGAGGTGTTTCTGTACTGCTCAGGCACCTGAGCTTCAATCGAAGTGCAGCTCTGGCCACTGCTTGGCCCCTGGAAGCTGAAGCACAGGTCCCTGACTCAGCTCTGTCCTGCAGCAACAGCGGAGCAGCACTGGAGCAGATCAGCGCTTTCCAACACAGGGCTCGTGAGTAATGTGCTGCGTTACCCAGAAACGTCTTGTAGTGCCACAAGCAACAGGACAACAAAAATGCTAAAATAAAGACATTATGATTTAGAGCAACCAAGAAAGTGAAACATTTTCACAGCAAGGGGCTAAAGAGGGACCAGCAGTACAACACTGGCCCCCGAGAGAGACGAGGCATGGACAAATTTGGCTAACTTGTCGCAGAATACTCAACTCGGAGTCAGCTAACCACATGAGGTAACAAAATGTTATAACAGGATTAAAGTTCAGCAGGTTTTAATCCTATTTTGTATTAAAGCCAGAGAAAAACCTGTAACAAGAACAATTTACTAATGGAAAGTCGTTCAGCTCTCACCCAGAGTTTAAGTGCACAGCACTTTCTGTACAACCTCTTGTTGACTTGAAGTGAAGGTAGATGTTAAACTTATGTAGAAAGGACCACAAGGATGGATCACCTTATATCTTCAAGTAATGTATTCATTTATGTAAGGCTAAAAGAAGCAGAAGCACACAGAAAAGCAAATCTGTTTCAGCAGATATGGTGCATACAATGCAGGGAAACAACCACCTCTTGCGGAAAAATGCCCATCCATACAGGAAAACAATTTCCAACTCAAAAGGAAAAAAGGAATAAAAATGCTAGATCCTTCCTCTTTTTACCAATCCAACTCAAGATAATTTAACAAATACTAAATTTTAATCACAGGTTTAGTTTTTAATTATCTCTCACAGATAAACATTCACAGAGTCTTCCTCTGTCTTAATAATTTTGATTATTTCTAAGACCAACAAACAAAAAGTATTCTCATATAAATCAGATCCTTGGACAAGAAAAATGAAATTTCATATGAACTTGTCTACTTTTCCCAGAAATTTTGCCTTCAAATGAGGAGTTATAGAGAAAATAGCATCATGGAAGAAGACAGGCAACATTTTTTGCTTATCCTGGCTCCTTCTGAGGCCAGGGGTAAGAAATGTCACTACCTCAGCTCTCTGAGGTTTTGACTTTGCCTACAAGAGTAACCTTCCATTCTGTGCTTACCAGACAAAAGCTTATTAATAAACAGCAAACCACAAGGCACAACTTTTCATGGCTGACAGGCAAGATTAAATCAAGAAAAGATAATTTGTAGTGGTGTGGATTTTTATATTGAATTCAAATGGTTTGTTCTGTTCGCCTTTTGGTTCATGTTCCCTGTTCTCTCCCCTGTCACTCAATGTATCCCTCCCCGGTTTCCATAGAGACCAAATGCACCTTTTCCCTGCCTTCCCGGCTCTGGGGAGCTGCTTGTCACTCGGGAGCCCGACCCAGCTTCTGGAAAGTCCCGAGAAGGGTGTCAAGTGATAGGCTGCAGCCAGGGGGGTTCCCCTCCTCCCCAAGGGAATAGGCTCCTAAGGATGTCCGTCATTCCCAGAGCCACTCCCCAGTGTCTTCCCATTGGCTTTTCCCTTATCCACTCCCTTTTCCCCTCCCCAGTTCAAAAGTCAGTGTCAGGCTCAGTCCTGCTCTCTGGGTCTGGGCTGCAGCTGCAGAGTAAAACGTGTTTGTTCCCCCAGCCAGAGTCCCCTTTCTTCCTTGCCAGCGTCGCACACACACACACTGTGCCATGAGGAAAAGCGGGTCAGCAGTTCGCAGAACCCACAGGATTAGCTCTGGCTTCCCGTAGCCGGACCGTACCTGCCTCGCTTCACCAGTGCCAGGGCTAGCCCGGGCGCACGGAGAGACTCTCTCTGAAGGCACCGTGACAATAATTCCTACATGAATTCCTATTGTTATCAAAAATCTTCAGAACAAGACTTGCCATCACTGTTTAAACTTTAACTCAGATAAAAGCACTCACATCCATTAAATGGGACCATTTCAAGACACATGCAAACATTTGGTTCTTCTCCTAACAAGAAGCAACACATCTTAGCATGAAAACAAAGTACAATTACAGGCCTAAGCAATGCTTTCCAGTTCATTCTTTTTAAAATTAAATGCAGATGCACTCTAATTCAACATTAATCGTAGTCAACATCACACAGGAGGTCACTGCATATAAACAGTATTTAAGAAGCACTTCTCTGAAGAAAAAACAAGCAAATCCCACAAAATCCAAAATAAATAAAATTAAAAACAAAACAGCAAGAGAAACTCATCCAAACTCTGCTTCTCATTGCAATAACTCTCTGCTGGAAGCACTGCGGTGCAAGTCTGACTGGGTGACATTGGCTCAATCTCACATGCATCTTTCCAGGTATAATTAGATTTAAAAAGTGATGTCCAGGTTTCAAACACATTTTCAAAAAACTCTCCAAGCTGATTTAAGCAAGGAGGTATTTTTCTTTCCTTCAATTTTATTTATTTTGTTAACATGGCCTCTCAGCTGAAAAAAAAAAATGGGGTATAATCCTTTCTGGGTTGTTGGGAGACCTGATATTCTTTAATACTGCTGTTCAGACACAGCTGAACTCTTTACTGAGTTTACTCAACAAACAGAGGCTCTTTGTTGCACTCAACTGCAAGAAAATCAACAAACAAGGATGTCCTTACTCACCACAGGCTAAGAGCCATATTTTAAATGAACTTGCAGATTCCTAGTGTGGAAGCACATCCAAACACACTACCCCTAAGAAGTAACCGTATGGAACACCGATGGAGCTCTCTCATATCTGACAGGCTCCAGGGATTACATAAAGCAGCATTACTGTTGCATACAGACAACAAGCCAGCTCGCAAACAAGATACTTCAAATCATAACCCTTCACAGCACATGAACAGTTCTGACCTGGCTGTAACCTTCCTTTTCCCCACAGGCCCATGGACAGCACAGTGAGTCCCCGCTGCTCTGCCACGTAAGTTCAGGGCACACCAGTCACAGAAATTTTCCCCCAGGTGAGGATTCACAAATCCCATAGAACATCCCTGTGTCTTCAGCAAACCCCCCTGCTGATAAACACTGGTTCCATGGCAGTGTTGGCACCTGTGATGAATGCACACATGCAGATATTGCTTGTCCTTATGCAGTTCCTGTACTACAGGGTACTACTTCAGGAAGGTATGAACACTTTTGGTATTTCCGTGACTAAATCTTCCCAAGAAATAACAGCAATTGTAGAGAGAGAGAGCAACGAGAGACAGGTGGAAGGAAATGTCGCTGATCTGTGCAAACTGGGATTCAGTGATATTTCCCAATTGCAGAACTTCTCTGCCACACAGCTATTTCCAAAAACTTGTAAAATTACAGCGAATAGTTTGTGACCCACAATTTTCTCCATACCATTGCAGGAAAAGTTAAAACCACAGAGCCAGAGCTTTACAAAGTTTAAACTTCATTAAAATAATTTAGTTTTGTATTCCAGGCACCCTCCCCCCCAAAAAATTACTGTCTCCAGGTGAATCCACATTGCAGATGTGGGATTATTAAAAATTTGTTTTGATGCCGGCTGCTATTTTAAAGCACCTCTGTGTAAGTCTTAGATTTAGGGGCCCTACAGTGAGATCTCACGCAACACTGATATAATTTTAACAGCAGACAAATCGGCTACAAAATTAGGAAGTCTTTGACACTTTTACATAACTAGCAGTGTAAGGATTAAGCAGTACATATGAAAATTACCAGTGAGGCTAAGATTAAACATGATTGTCCTTTTATATTGATGATAAAAACAAAACTGGGAGCATTTGAATTCATGTATGTGCATATACACACACTTCTGTGTAAAATGGTATTTCAATCTGCATAAATAGACCAGTTATGAATATCCATTGCATGTGTGTTTAACAGTAGCACAAAGAACACAACAGAAGATAGAAATTATACAGGAATGAGAGGAAATACTGCATCTATAAAGGAAATGTATTCATTCATTTACAACATACCATGTAACTATAAATATATAATATGGATATATGATTGCTAAAATATAATGCATTTAATCCAACTGTAGCTAAGAGATATTTACACTTCCATATGTAAGTGAAGAAAAGTTAACCGTTCAAAAATTGCTAGTGAAGGAAAACATACCCACTAACAATTCAGAATGATCAAAGTTGCAGAAGGCTCTCACACAAGTGTGGAAAGTTGAATTACAGGTGAAATCCACTGCCTATAAACATAAAATGATGCATTACAAAAACACACATACACACAACCCCAATCACATATAAACAGAGATGGGCTCTATACCAGCTTTTAAGAACGGCATTTTAGAGTTATCAAGAACAGATATCTGAAAATGCCTCCTTGATGTCCAGCAGGATAGAAAATCTATTAGTTTTGGCAATGGGACAGAATGGCAGGAGATTTAATTGGAAAAGATTTCAATAGCAAACCAAGAATCCTCAAAATGTGACTTTATGAAAGTAGCTCGAATTATGGTTGTTGTTTGTTTTATACCATTACAGAGAAGAACTAGAAAAGACGTCAGGGCCTAATAACATGGATGCTTAAAGATTATACCGTGACTTTTATGTTAAAAAAGTGTCTTTCATCATGAAAGAGAAATGCACATAGAGTGGCTAGAGCAGAGATCCATAAAATCAAAGGTATGAAAGACAAATTTGGGCTCACAAATTAGAGACCATTTAATAAAATTACTGACAAGTCTCAAATGCAAGTAACGGGTTTTTTACAGAATCTTTATAGGTTTTTGGAATTCATTGTCACAACATACTCTGAAGGTCAAGTGCTAAAAATTAGGATTACAGAAGGTATTCAGGCATAAATCATTAAATACTATGAATGTGTTTCATATATTGAAGACTGACAACTTATTCTCTTCTTGTAGTCTTGTCACACATTCTTTTCTGTTGGAGAACTGTTCTTCAGAAATATTACATAGGTAACAAATGACTGTTAGCCTAAAAATGGTTATTTAAACCATTTACTAACAGATGTCCTTTTGAATTATTAATTTCTCTTGGAAGTCTATAAAGCTTTATAATGAGGCTAGTTAAATAAATGTTTTAGCTGTGACCTGAGGCAGTATTTTTTCCAAACAGCATCCTTCAGCTAATGAAGCCTGAAGCCAGAGTCTTGGTTCTTCATAGTACTAGTAACCCTTTTTTGGAGTGTGTGAAGGAATTTTCTACTCATTAGCACACGTTTCCGTTTATATTTCCAAAATAAAGTCTCCTTTTTTCATGAGGAAGAAGCAAACAAAAACGACAGAAGTTAATTTTTAAAATGCCTCACAAATCGATTTTACCCAAAGTCACTCCTCCCACAGCACATGCATTGAGTTGCAGCTGCCTGCCATGCTTAAGCTGTGGTTCAATCCATATAAGGACACTACATTAGGAAACTGCTTGTAGGGCTAACCACAGTATTACAAAGAAAAGAAACTTAAAAAAAAAAAAAAGCAACAGAAAGATTCTACTTACCTTAGTTGCATAGTTTGATTTTTAGTTTTATATTATTACAGTAAGTATTGTTAGTCTTCATTGTCTGTACTTCTTATTTGGCAATTAAGACAAAGATAAATAGGAAAGGGCTTTTTTTCATCAGTAGCATTTTTATGACAAGTTATGCCTCAAGCATTCCCAAAGATCTTGCAGCATTCAGATGAGAGGCATGTAATATCACTGATACCCATGAATGAAACTTCTACTCTGATACAAAGAATTGACACTGATTGTAGCAAAACTGTGTAAAATACTTGCTCTTTTCCCCAAATAAGTTTTCTTCAAATGAATCTGCAAGTTCACTAGGCAGCTAGGTCACCAAACCTGCTGCCATCATGACAGAGAGTTAAGATGCTCTCTTCATGTCTTGATAAGCTTCTTCCAAAAAACTGAAAAAAAAAGGTATAGTCCCAAGTGTTCCTAAAAACTTGAGTGGGGCAGGCAAAACTGTATGTGAAAACCTCTACATTTTTCTAATGCAGCACCACAAAACTACATTTGTTACAATCTGCTACTTGGAAGAGGTTTACCTAGAAAGCAGTGTGATTTAATGTATTGCAAATGGTGTAAAGAGAATACAAAAGTGGTCCAAGAGGACCCCATCTACAGTAAAGTTTTACAATATCTGTGCTATCAGCTGATCAAATCATGCCATCATTCTCTGTGTGCTGGATGATTTCTACAGCACCTTCCTCAGGTTTCAAGAGGTCCTTGTATAAGTTTTCCTCACAGGAAACTTGTAAAGCCTCACTGAGTCAGCATGTAAAATACTGAATTACAACAGAATACTAGTGGTAGTGCCAAAAATCCCAAGTATAAATCTCCCTTTAGAACACTACAGGTGTCCCCTATATAAGAAAAACAGATTATAGGCCATTCTTTTATGCAGAAATCTTTGCAAATAAGATCTGTTGGGACTTAGTAAAGGATTTTGAAAGGCCTGGAAAAATTAAGAGAGGACAATCTAGATCAGCAAAAGAAAACCTGCAGTAACTATGTAACTAAATACCTCTTCTTTCTCAAATTTTTCTGCATTCTGGTGGCCACCTTTCCAGTTGGGAAAACTAGAGTTATGACAGTAGTTAAAAAAAGCAATACGCCAAGTCACATGACTAGTAGGCATCCCCAGTGTCACATTTTTACCAATACTATTAAATTTTTTTTTTTTTTTAAAGGAAGAATGGACTGAAATTTCCATAAATCTTTCAGACTCAAAAGTCAGACAGTTTGTGTCTTCTGTGATGAACAGGTAATAGCACAATAGGCAAAGATCTGGACTTTGATTTGTTTCTGAGAATCTGTAGCATATTCACATAGCCGGAGGCAGAGCTTGAGCAAACACTATTGGAGACCTGAGACACCGATCAAAGCAGTAGCACTTTGCAACACACTATCAGTCCTGTAACATTCTTAATCATTTTAAAAGAAGAATGTCTTACTTCTAAAACACTCGATTCCATTACTGAAAAAAGCAACAAACCATTAAAAATCAGAAGGAACCACTTTTCAGACATACAATACTTTTTCTATGAACACATGCCTAGGTAAATGCAAGTAGAGCCTCCTCTGTTCTTACGCAGATAAAATTATAATGAACCTCACTTAAAACTCTCAGATGAAGAAATAAATCAACCTCTAACTCCGGTGTACATTCAATATGTTAGTTCTTGGAATGAGATTAAGTCAGTGTCCAAACCTCAATATTTCCATGCATAGAAAGAAGTTTACAAGACTTTTCCTTCAGCCCAGTTTCTAAAGTCCCAGATCAAAAATATAGGTCAAGTTACCTACTGCCTCCAAACTTTCCCAAAGTCAGCTCAAAGAGTGAAAGCCTGACCCATTTTGAGTGGAGTCTTCAAAACTAACTAAACAAATTAATCAGGTGGCTGCATCCCTTTTCAATGTACATTTCTTTTCTGCACCAAAGGTCTCACCTATTAAATATATTAGCATTTGAATTCCATTATCTGAGAAGGTTGATGTGAAAAACTCACAGGCATCTGGGACTCACTAGTCAGCTCAAGGTAGATTGCTGCTTTATGTGTTTTATTTAATAATTCCTAGAGTAAACAAGTGTTAATATAAAGGTTGAACACAACAGAAAAAAAAATTTATTTTTTCTCATCGCTATCCATTAGTTTCATTAAAGAAAAACAGAAACATCAAAAATCAGAAGGTATAAATTTATTATTATAACATAATTACTATACTAATTCCTTCTTTTGAGAATCTAAGCAATGATAATTATTTAACTCAAATGCAGTATCTTCTTTTATTAGTACTTGAGACAGAGGAATGGGGAACAGTTGCGGGCAAACATTTTTTACTTAGTAAAAGTGACCCATACACTACCCCATGTGGGAATGTCCATTGGAAAATAATCTTCTTGCAAATTTCATCCAAAACATTTCAGTAAGAAGAAAGACATTTCTGCACTAAAAGTCCCATTTTCTGAGATATTTTTAAAAAGAGCTTCATTCTAATTATTAAACAATATTATACTAAAAAATACTGTAAAAAATACTGATGAGGGGGTTTTGGTGATTTGCTGATTTGCTTTTTTTTTTTTTTTTTTGTTTGGCTGAGCCTGCCTTAAACCCAAAGCAACTGTCATTGCAGCAAAAGGTGGCATATATTAGTCCTCTTTAGAAATTTCTGCTAATACATTTTAAAGTGTTATTTCAGGTACAAATAAGGTGAATTTCTTAATTTACCCATCGCAGATTTTCTCTGAGGATAACTATTATGAGAAATTCAAGAGAAGTCCATTGATAAGAAGAGCTGCTCAGGTAAAAGGACTTTTACAGCCTGAGAACCACTATCTATAATCTTGGCACTTTGATCTCTCAGAATATGAACTTATGTATCTGGAATGTAGCTTATTATTAATAGTTAAATATCTTTAAATGGAGCAGCTTTGAAGATCAGTTCCAATATCAATAGCTTGCATTTATATAGGGCTTTCATTTTCAAGGACAATGGTACATGGTCCCTGAATCATACACATGCTCACGTACATAGAGACTTCTATTTGCATTCAAACACATCATTAACATTAGAAATATAAATCCATTTTAAAATAAATATAAATGCATAATCTATCAGCTTACATATAGTTTTTGAGATTTCAGTATATAGGCTAGGTGACAGCCCAAAATTTAATCACAGATATCAATGCAGTTGTATCAATGCAGAGAACATCATCCAGTGCTCTCTGCAGAAAAAATTGTATCAGAAGATGACTTCTGTGCAGAAAATAAACCAAAAAACCTTCTTTTTTAATAGGTTCTGAAAATAAGGGGGAAAACTATATCTTTTACAGAGGAATCTTGGACAAAATATTGTTTGCACTTTTTCACTTAATACAGGATAGACATTTCAGTCAATTCAGATCTTCACAGACATACTTCTGTTGAAAACTCTCAGGAGGTAAGATCCTTAAAAATTTCCACCAGGTTATTTTTAAATGAGATAGAGAGGCCAGAGACTTTATACCACACAAAATAAACAAACAAACAACCCCCCCCAAAAAAAAAAAAACAGTAAAGACAAAAAAAAAGTTCTGTTCAAAGATTTCTGATTTAGCAAGCAGCACTACTAGTTCCCTGTCATTAAAACTGATTATGCTTGCTATGCAATATTCCAAAGGTATGCTGTATTTGTACACTTGTACTTCTCCAACCACATAAATTAAATTTCACCAAAATATCTAAGGAAAAGAGTCAAGACAGAAAAGAATTTACCACTTAAAAAAAATTTAAAGACCTCTCTAAAGAAACATAGGTTAACCTTTTCCTAAACACCAGTTTATGACTTACAAAGAGGGAGGGCAAAATCCTTCCAGCATTGAAGCAAAAGGGAACTTTAATACCGACTTTAACACTGTTAGATATCATCTCTCAAACTAAGGAAAGCTGAAAGGAGCTGAATTTATTACTTATTTAAATAACTAATATTTTAGCAGTTTATCTGGTTTTTTAGACACTACACCTATGTAAAAGATTATTTTTCCATAATTACTGTAAAAGCCTTCCACAACCCAACATTTGCAATATTGCATCCTATTTTCAAGTGTAATGACCCTCAAAATCCAAGATTGATTTTGGCTTTATTCTGATCAATACTAATCTCCAAGATATATTTGACTTCACACTGACCTAAACAAAAAGGTCACTATCTGTGTATTAATCAATATCCAAAACATTTATTAAATTAATTTCAGAGATCACTAAAGGTATTGTTACAACTGTTTCTATCTGAGATTTCTATCCATCATCCTTAGCAAGATTTACATGCAACTGATAATCCACAGCATCACATTGTCACTGTAGTGGGTTTCTCAAAATATCTTGTTCTGTCCTCAATTATTTTAAGATTAATCTTTTTTGTATTTATCTAATTGGAGGAACACCACCATATTATATAGTTACAGGACTACTGGAATCCAGTCTTACACATATTAAAGTCAATGGGATAATACATATCCCTTCAGTGACAAAACTGAACTTGACTTGGGGGAGAATATAAAATACTGCATTTATACTTTAGGCCCCCCTGCAAGTGAAGCAAGAGGAGCCTTTTCAATCAAAATACTTTGACCAGCACATTTTTAAAAGAAAATTCACAGCACCCAGAAGCATATTTCTGTAACACTCATTTTTTTTTAAATATTGATTTCTGATTATCTTTTTTATTGTATTGGGTAATTTCAAAGTAGGACTATAAAAACTATACATGCATTAAGTCAGCAGATAACATAATAACAAAATTGTTACTGACTGATCTGGGGTAGGCTTCTCCTCACTTTTATTTTCTTTCTTCAAACAGACAAAAAAAGCATCAAGCTTAGAAAAACACAAATAAAAGAGAAA
The DNA here is from genome assembly GCA_013397315.1 of Donacobius atricapilla. Lineage (NCBI taxonomy): Eukaryota > Metazoa > Chordata > Aves > Passeriformes > Mimidae > Donacobius > Donacobius atricapilla. Next base: position 6,813 of record WBMY01000028.1, on the reverse strand, counting down.
GATCAATAAATATAGGATATAATTAATAGTTTTTAAAATTAAGATTAGTAAATTAATTAAATACCTTTTTTGTTCCTGTTACAAAATGCAATTTTGCCTCCCAAGGACATTAAAAATTTCAATTGAACTATCTGTCTTTCTGATAGATAACACAATTTAATCTTAGCATAGTAAAGACCCCATATAGTAAACTATTTGTGTTTATTTTCTCTTCAGATAGTTTACCTTAAATAATTTTACCACCTAGCTGAAATTCTAAGCTAAAATAATACTAATACTACTAAAATTTCTGTCCAGAAGTATTATTAAAAAACAAGTACTTGTAAGTTACCCATGTATACCTCAATATCATTCTATTAGACCTTACAGACTTAGAATTTTCACCCAGCAGATGTATTTGCTTAAAAATTCAATTTAAGCTTTCCCTGCCTCTGGAGTTGCAGATACTGAAAGACATATGAGGAGGCAGAATAAAGTGAATAGTAAGTAAAATGAAGAAGTTACTTAAATAAAAATAAAACTGAAAGAGTGAACATTAATCAAGATTAAGGACGCAAAAAGCCAGAGAGAAGGCAAATAATTTCATAAACATAATGAAAAAAATCATCCAATAATGGCATAAATATGGGTCTCACAGCTATTTTCACTCTGGCCAGGGTGAACATGCTGCTATTTCAAACTCAACTGTTTGATGACTTTTGGATTTCCTCTTCCATTCTGCTACCACCACCACTGGTGTTGGGTCAAGGAAGAGAGAAAGACTTACCTTTCTCCAGTTGGAATCTACTTAAAATTACTCATGTAAAGTATCCTTCTACCAAATAAAATTACATTAGAAGTAAACCCTTTTCTACCCAAACAAGTGGTCCCAAAGTACACAGGTTACTTAAGTATCCTCCCAGGGACGGAGTAGCATTTGCCAAACTTTGACATCCTGACTTGAAGCAGGAAGAGTACAGAACATACTCTGCTATGTTGCTGATGCATTCATCCAAAAGACATCTCTAAGGAACAACAGAGAGCTAAATAGAAGCCCGTGCTATTATCTGAAATGTGAGTTGTTCCACCAGAGATGATGGCATGCCACACAAAAGCAAAATAATGCTCTCTTAAGCACAACACAGGATGAGAGATGAAAAAGCCAACAAGATTTGCCAGACTAAAGCTCTTCTAAAGTTGTTTTTTATTTTAAAATTCTGCCCTTTTTTAGCAGGATTTCAGCTCCACAAACTACTACATTTACTTTCCTCACTGCCCTTGATATGTGAGGGCAACAGAAGAATGTCTGAAAATGTCTACATGGCCCATTTTTTCATATTCCTTTACAAAATGGCTCTCATTTGAAAACATTTTGAATATTACGCGTTTTCGGAAGAAATTTATAAGGGTGTGTAAGGCCATTCAGAGGAAGAACCAGACCTAAGCCCAGGCTGAGGAGTGAGAGAGCAGTAGAGATTTATGTCCCACTTCAGACAGCCCAGACGGCTGCTGAAGCAAAGGCAGAAGAATCAAGAATAGAAAAGCAGGCTGCACACAATGCAGCTTTAGCCTGCTAAGGAGCAACAAGCAGCTTAAAGCTGACGTAGAAGAACACTCACTCAAGAGGGGTTGAACATTGGCAAGCACCAAAAAAGAATAAAGAGTTTCTGAAGCTTCACTGTAAACAGCCTGAAAGAGAACTGCATGGCAGGACATTTAAAGCTTTGACAGAAGCTAAATGCAAACACTTCCTGGGCACATACAATCCCTTCTGGAAAAATAGACAAATTCCATCTCAAAACTTCTGCAGTACTTCCCCAACCACTCTCTGCTGCCACTGGAACCCTTGTGTTCCGACAGAAGGATGTTCTCCAAACTTCTGCAAGATAGTTTTTTCAAGGGTAGTACTCGGTTTTTCTCCTGACAGCAATGTCCTTTGTCAAAAGGCACTGCTTCCCTTCTGTTGATGTTCCCTTGAGTTTGCAGATGGAGCCCGTGTCCTACATAACTTTCATTTCACTTGGTCAAACAAATACAGAACTCTTTTAAAAATCTCCTTATGACCACACCATCCTATTAGCCCTTTAGAGCACCTGACCCAATGTCAGTTATTCCTTCTTGAAGATGAGTGATCAGAACATTTCCTCTCATCATAAATTAGTGTGAATTTATACTATTATTTTTATCAGCTCTTTCAGAACCCTCTCTACACAGGCATCATAAGGTTAGATTTTGCTTTTCCCACTGCTACTTTACATTGACCATCTAGGTGAATATTTCCTTTATTTCTCCCCAAGTTTCTATGACAGAGCAAATCTTATATAGGTTATATATTCATATATGAAAATGAGAACTAATGAATTAATTACAGCATCATTCAAAGACCTCAACTTCATCAATGTGGATATGAACATCTTTGCCAAATATACAGAGGAGATAAGGACAACTGTGGAAAGAGAGACTTGGTTTTCATACATATATGTCAAGAAAGCTACTATATATCCACACACCACCAGACAACCATATGAAAGTTAAAGTGGATACTCATATATTACAAAAAGTAATTTTCTACTTGTAATATGCAAATTATCTCCAAGTGGTCTAATACACACAATTAAGAAAAACTGGCCCACTGAAACCAAAATTTAAATGGCAAATTGACTCTACTGTAAAACTGCCCATGGTCTGTGAATCTAAATAAATGAAGAAACATTTCTTGTGTTATTTGGGTACCTTCCTTGTATGTGGCAGTTTGAGTTGAGGGCACAGTTCTCACAGGCATTCTATGCTTATGACAAACTAACAGCTCAAAAAGATATTGAATATATTTAGCTCATGTATAGTTTTGCTCCTGAAGGAAGAGTAACTTTTACATCAGCACAAGCCATCACAGCAGACTGAAATCTGTGATCTATGTGAGTATTAGCATTCCAGCTCATCTTTTCCTGCATCTCCTTTACAAGACATTTAATCCTGGTTTCAACCTCTGTCAGGTAAGTCTCAAGCACAGAAGAAAGTAAATGAAGAAGCAAGAATTTTTTTTCATATTATTAAAGTAAGAAATTCTAGGATATCTTTTATACTATCTACACCTTTTCTTGTCAGTCTAATGAAATAGATCTGGAGAAGGTAGATTGCAATTGATAAAAATCAATTAAATGCAGTTTTGTAGCTGTTAAAACAAAAACTAAAATTCTTTCTTTTCCTGGTTACACTCTGAACACATTTGGGATATTGATTAACTATCAGTTAAGTGTGATAAACCAATGACTTACACTCAAAGTTTAAAGCAGTCAGGAAGACATAAATGAAAAGGTGCTTCACCCCATGCACATTGACCTAAGAAATTACAAAGAATGGAAAGCATGGGATTTTACTACTTCAACTGAATTCTTTAATTCAATAAAAATTTTAGTATCAAGTACAATCTATGAATAAAAGTTATCCCTTTCCCTACTGTCCACAATAATGTTTCAATAGGATCCAAATAAAAACTTTGTTGTTCTTGTGTGGATTTGGATGGAATTGCAGCAATCCTAGATCCCTCCCCCAGCTCTTACAGCCAACTGTGAGAGACACACTGCATATGACCGCTGTAATATATGGTACACTGGTGTGATATATAGCCTGTAGAAGTACTATGTCAGAGCATTATCACTCTGTCAGTCTCCCACTACTCCCCCTTGTCATAAAATGCACAATGTGGGAAGATAAATGTGAAATCCAAGTGCCTAACCACAGGTGGAATTTCTGGTATTTTGACCTACCCAGGAAAATTAATTACAAAACATCAGAAATAATGTGGTAGTTGCTAAAGATACTCTGAAGTCCTTATTTTACAAAGGCAAGCCCCTGACAATATTACGACTTAATCTGTTCCAAGGAGACAAAGTAGTGACGAATTAAGAACCCGTACCATCTCACCAGAAAACTTGCATTACCCCAGATTAGTGCCAAAAAAAACAATGAAACATCTGATAACTTAAAAAGAAATATCTCTACAGCTGTTCTGAATCTCAAGTCAAAACAGGACTCACAAAATTAACCAGTCACATAAATATGGATTTTTTAAGAAAGTCTTAAATTATTGTCTATTATTATAGCAATGGCCTTAAGAGAAAGCTAGTCATTCAAAAATAAAGCAAACAGTATAGCTGAAACAGGAACGAGTCATGGACAACTTGTACCTAAGAAAATCACCTGCTCCCAAAGCACAGCATGATGTCCTCAAGCAACTTTCATAACATTTGTCCCTGACTGTCTTCCAGATGATTTCAAAGAGACCCCCTAGGAAAAAAATGGCTTTTTCAATAGTCTTTGGAAAAAAGAACTAAAGTCAGGAAAGAATGTCACAGGAAAAGTCCTGTGACCTATACATAAGCAGCAAATTATTTTAATATGTTATATTAGACACATTAAAACTAAAGGATGACCTGATCAGTTTTTAGAAAGTGTACATTTTAATAAATTATTAGTCTGTTAAACCTAGTTTCTTCAGTGAAGCTTCTTAAACTTAATGCTGATTCATAAATTGTTAAATGCAGCCACATCAGAAATTTCACTCAGAATTAAGCCTCCCAATCTGCGTTAGACAGGATTACAGGCTATGTGCATAGCTCATACAACATAGAAAGCCACAACCCAGAACCACTTTTCTCAGGTTCCATAATAACACAGATTTATATTTCACTTAGGCTGAGTTATTAGAAGGCAACACCCGTGACTTCAATTTAACTTTATGCCAACAGCCTTTACTACAAGAGTTATTTTCTTTTTTAATTATACCTTGTTCTTTACATTCCTTTTGATTGTTTAAGAGAGCTCCAGAAGTCTTCTAACCGTATGCGATGTAAGACTGTCCGCATGCCCTCTGGTCTCTTTTCAGACGCCTCCTCGCTACTCTTGCAACATCAGCTTGGCTGGTCCCGTTACAGAACGCAGCACTGGCACGTCAGTGCCAGCGCGGAGCGCTTCCAGGCACGGAGCGGTACTTCTGCCTGGGCTAACAGGGCGCAGCTACAGCCCTGCTCCTGCGACACGCACAAATTAACCTGACAGACGAGATTTTTTTTTTTTTCCTTAAAATTGCAATTATTTGTTATCACGAAGCACCCTGACAGCTTCAGTGCCGGGCCCAAGGCTTGCTCACGGAGAGCCGGGCAAACCCTCTCTGACAGCTTTTTTTACTTTTTATAGCCATTGGCTTCACGTCATGCGTTTTTGCTTTGCCTCCTCACCGAGAGTGTGCGCAGAGCCAAGCGGCCGCCCTGAAAGTGCTAAACTCTGCCTGACACCTACAAGAACCCCGAGCAAACACGCTTCCCAGCCGCCCGCCCGGCTCCTCCGCAACTCCGCGTCGGGAACAGCCGCACGGGCGCCGGGACGCGGCACCTCCCGGCCGGGGGGCGGCAGCGCGGGCGGGGCCCCGCTGTGACAGAGCCGAGCGGCGGCCGGGGGCGA
>WBMY01000027.1:92996-121525 GCA_013397315.1 Donacobius atricapilla | reverse complement strand
CGGCTCGGTGCCTCCCCGATGGCCCCGGCTCTCCCCGCGCTGTGTGAGGGGCTGGGCTGGGCTGGGCGCGGCAGCCACGCCTTGGGGAGCTCGGGGAAGCTTTGGGAACGTGCAGAAAAAAAAAAGGCTCATGGAAATACCGGCGTTTTCATTTTGCCCGTGACCTGGCATTTCCTGCCCCGCTGTTGCCCCTCTCGCGTGGCCCGTGCCCGCTCCCGGAGCGTTCCTTGCGGGCTCTCCGGGGCCGCTGAATTAGCGCTGACCTTCACCCCGCGGGCTGGCAGAACAAAGGGAGGCACTGGAGAGCTCCTCGGCTCCTCTTCGGCCCGTGGGAAGGCCACGCTTTTGTTTATGCAACGCACAGTACACGTGTGTGCATGTGTGTGTGTGTCCTTGAGCCGGGATTAAGTGTGACAAGAGGGAAACCTGGTTGAAGTGTGGGTAATTCCACATTAACTCGAAGCCTTCTGTAATCTCCAGCAGCAGAATTCAGAGGGGCACGTTGTTGTGTTGCCTCTGTGCTGCCTCAGCAGGACAAAACCCATGATGTGACTTCAGTGACTTGTCATTTCTCAAAATTATTTTGACTGAATCTGTTTTTTCCCCTTCAAAAGCTGATCCTGGGATCAACATATCTTACTGCATATTAATAAGCTGTTGCCACACTCCCTGTACCAGGTAACTTTCTTTATATTTCATCCAAAAGTGCCTTGAAAAATTCTTTCCTGTCTCTTTAACTCTCACAGTGTTAATTTAATTATGAAAAAAATGAAATGTGTGTCTATATACATGTATATATAAAAAATGTACTTTAAAACGGTTTTATAATCTTGCGGTGGGCTCAGCCAGGCTAGATGCTAAGCACCCACGAAAACTGCTCCATCACTGCCCTCTTCAACTCAAACATGGAAGGAAAATATAAGGAAAGGCTCCTGGACTGAAATAAGGGAGAGGGCACTCACCACTTGCCATCTTGGGCAAAACAGACTCTACTCGGGGAAATTGGTAATAAATTAAACTAATTAAATTTGAGTAGGATAATGAGAAATAAACCCAAATCTTACTAACATCTTCCCGGCCCTCTCCCTTCTTTCCAGCCTTAGCTTTACTCCTGATTTTCTCTACCTCCCCTCACCCCAGAGGATGGGGATCGCAGTCACGTCTTTAGACGTTGTCTCTGCTGCTCCATCCTGCTTGGGGGAAGACTCCTCACACCTTCCCTGTGGGAGACAGTCCTCCATGGGCTTCTCCAATGCGAGTCCTTCCTGCAGGCTGCTCTCCAGCCTGGTTTCCCTTCCGTGCTCACAGCTCCTGCCAGAAAACTGCTCCAGCACAGGATTCCTATGGGGTCACACTCTGTGCATTCCCCTGCTCCTGTGTGGGCTCTTCCACTGGGTGTAGGGGGATCTCTGCTCCCCGTGGATCTCCAGGGGCTGCAGTGCACAGCTGCCTCACCACTGGCTCTATCACAGGCTGCCAGGGAATCCATGCTCCAGAGCACCTCCTGCCCTGACCCTGGGGGCTGCAGGGCTGTTTTTCCCATTTCCCCCCCTTCCTTTATCTGGCTGGAGCAGGCATTTATCCTCTCTCCTTCAGTACATTGTCCCAAAGGCTCTGCCCCTGTCATTGATGGGCTCAGCCTGAAACAGTGGCAGCTTCATGTTGGAGCTGTCTGGCATTGGCTCTGTTGGACCCGGAGGAGGCAGCCAGCAGCTTCTCACAGAGCCCTCCTGTACCAAAATCTGCAAGTGGAAACCCAGTGGAAACAAACTGGAAAGGGGGGGAAAAATTACTTAAGAACATTTTTGAAAGTGTCATAGTTGAAGTCTTTTGAAAACGTGGCATCATCACAGTTGTTTAAAGCTGTACTCCTCATTATTTACAGTTGGAGAGGTATTTTTGGGGGTGCAGTGTATCCATGAAATAAGTGCTGAGGTATGAACAGGTTTCAATGACACAGGAGCTTTTTAGGAGCCATGCCTGTAATCCATAACTTCCGTTAGCAGGCTCTGCCTTGACATTTTGGCTTTGGCTTCAACCTGGACATGTTTCACTTCCGAATGCTGGTCATGCTTGGCCTCTCACGTTTCCAGCTTCCACCCACCTCTCTGCTGGCCCTCGTCCATGCCCATGACCCCACACAGCCCATGCAGCTCCTGACCGGAGCCTCCAGTCCTACAAAATCCTCAGCTTAACAGCAGGAAGTTCAGGTGGAATCTTCCCTCACTCGGAGCACTCACAGGGCTTGAGGTGTTGAAACTTTTTCAGCTCAACCAGATGCTTTTCCTTTTCTGCCTGTGGCTGTAGAGCCCCCAGAGTTTTGATTTCTGATTTCTTTCCAGGTGCTAAATAAGTTCATTTTCTTTAGCTTACTGACTGCTCTGGTAGGTAAAGGTGGTTTTTTTGCTGTTGTATCAGTAAGATAATGCAGCATAACTTTGTTTTAGGCAGCAGCATCTTTGTTTCCAGTAGTTATTTTTCATTTAACCTTCTTCTCTTCCCTTCAGCAATGGCAGCTTCCAGCAGCAGCAGCAGCGAAGAGGAGCGGAGCCTCCGGGAATGTGAACTTTACATCCAAAAACACAACATCCAGCAACTGCTGAAGGATTGCATTGTACAGCTATGCACAGTGAGACCTGAGAGGCCCATGGGATTCATCAGAGAGTACTTTGAGAGGTTGGAGAAGGTAAAAATACAGAATGGGAGGGAAGGAGGGTGGAACAACTTAAATTTAAATGTATCTTTGTCATTTAGGGGCTGGGCTGCATGTTTGGTCAGTTGTGTTGATTGTTTGAAATTGGAAGTGGTGCTTTCGGACAACAGATCCTGTTTTCCGATAGTTTGTGCACCTCTGTCATAGCAAAGCCTGTAGGACAGAACAAGGGTGCCCAGGAGACTTTCCCAGCTGGGATGCAGTGTGATCCCAGTTCAGTGCTTCCTCCTGGGTACGCAGCACACATGGATGTGTCTGGAGCTGGGGAACTGTGGAGTCTGACCTTGCTGGACGCTGCTGAGGGCATTTGGATTCTTATATTGATTTCCAGTCATGTGGGTAGAGCACAGAAGTGCTGCCAGTGGCATTAGCCGGGCCTAGCTGAAGGCAAATGGAAGTCTTGGCATTCCAGATGTCTGGAAGGGCGAGGCTGTTTCTGCCTTCTCCGGGGCGTTCAGCGTTGGTGTCCCTCTTGTGTTTGTCCTGAGGTCCCTTCGGTGTTCTGGTTGTTGTTGGAAGCATTCTGGGGTCTTGGGAATGGAAAGCATTCAGAGCTGAAACAGTGATTTCACACTCTTCTGCCCTGTTAATTTTATATATTGATATCTGAGCAGGTAGGAAAAGGGGCTGCAGTGGAAAAGGGAAGGTTAAAGGCTTGTGCAGAGGAAAGGTTGGATGCAGCTGTACTCAGAGCATGGAATTGGCAAATGATGCAGCTGTGACCTTGTGCAGCAGTTTGCAGGTGCTGCTCTCAGTACTTGTACAGGGCAGTTAGGTATTTATCTTCCTTTTTTGTTCTAGTGAGTTACTAATTGCTGATACAAAGAAGAAGGAAATTAATACTGGAGATCATAAATATGCCTGGTGGAAATTGTATTTTAATTGTGTTCAGGAGAAGTACTAGAAAATGACCAAGGGGTGCGGACGGCCTGCTATAACTCATAATTTATTTTATGAGAGCATTTTGCTTATGAAATGAAGAGCTCTGACTTTTTTTTGGTGTGTGTGTATCAGCAACAAACCAGTGGATAATGAGGTTCTTTAAATCCCTTGTCCCTGCCTGTTACAAAGACTCCTTCCCCTCCTTGGATTCTTGAGTTTTGAAGTACTGCTGGGTTGGGGAATTTTAAAACATCACCACAGGTACCTATACACAACATTTTACCGAGTAAACTGCATTATTGTGCTTAGAATAAATCCTAAACCAAACCATATGCGGGGATACAAAATGGGATTATTTGGGTGCTTTTGTGCAGTGGATTTATGGTCAACAGGCAGTATTTAGGAAGTTAATTTGTTTTTTAGCAAGATAACAAGTCCAGCTCTGAATTTAATGACATGGATGTTGGAATTGAGTAAGTTGATGATTTTATTCTGGTGCACATTGGCTCTCTGCGTACTCGGTCAGCCTACACTGAAGCTGAAAATAAAACTGGTTAGGTAATGTTTTTCCCCCTTAAATTGCTCTCACAATTTTGGTCAGGGTCTTTTCTCTTGGGTTCCAAGTGCCCTCTAGTGCAGCTGCAGCTACAAGTGAAACTGGAGCATTTTTTTCTTGCCTCCTAGGATTTAAAACTTGCTGCAGCTTCCTCTGGGTGGTTTCCCCACTTGGCCTGGTACATCACATTTCCCAGGTAATGTGGTACCTCTGCAGCTCTGAGAACATCCTGTGCTGGGCAGGAAACTCCTGACAGCCTTCTCTGGAGAGCACAAATGCTCAGGAATGTTAGGAACCAACTCCAACCCAGTCCCCAGCTCTGCTACAGCAAAAATGTGGGCTCGACATTTCTGAGCCTGAATTTCAGCTCGCTGACCATTGCCAGCTCCTTTCCCAAGGGAAAGCTGCCAACAGTTTCTCTTTCCAAAACATCTCTCTGTGTCTCAGCACAGGCTCAGCAAACAGTGTTCCCTTTGCCAGAACAACTGTCCCAGGGGTTGTTTCCTATTCCTGAACCAATGGAGAGCAGTGTCAGTGCCATGGAGCAATAACAGACCTTTTTACACAGCGTGTTCTAAAAGAAACTGTTGGGATTGTAAATAAAGCTTCTTTCCCTGCTGACAACTACATGGAGTCAATCTATTCCGTGTCCTACCACGACACAAAAATGCCTGAAACTCCCTCTGCCGCACCTCCCCAAATCCTCTTTTACATCTGTAATAAAGCAGAGCAGCTTGGCAATGTGCTTTCTAAATTTTCCTCTCTCTGGCTGTATCTCACCTCAGGGTTTTTTTATAAGGTGGATTTTTTTGAAGGAACACCATTGAAAACTGAAGTGAGCTTGCTATTTCCTCTCTCATTCTCTTGACAAGTCATCTCTTCCACTGCACACAAACAGAGCTGATTCATTGGCATGTTATTAAAATATGTTGAAGAAATTTAAACATGCTTTAGAATTTCTGTTCAGAAACATCAAAATTGCTGCCTCCGGGGTGGTTCCAGCTACTATAGGAATTCAAATGTCCTCTTCTGGGTTATAAAAGCTGTTAGATGAATCTAATTACTACTCATTGATTGTATAAATGGTTTTATTTTATCTGTTTGTGGTGTGCTAAGGCCGCCGTTGTCTTTGCTGTGCAAACACGGCTGGTAATACCAATACCTGCTAAAAGCTGTCATAGCTCTCCAGCACTGGGCTGGGCTGTGCAATGCAGCTTGAGCTGTGGAAATTTGATGTAGGGATCATTATTGCAGCCAGATGAATCCTGGCTGTTGGACATGACTGTCCTCTGGGATAAGTGCATGCTTGAAATACTGTGTGAGATGCAGTTTGGTGCACATCAGGCTTTGTAGAGAGCTGGAAATGGGAAATGTGGTGGACATGTACTCACTGTCCCTGTTCCCTCCACCTGCCCTGCTCAGAAATCTAAATATTCTCCCATTTTCCTAAGTGTTTCTTTGCAAAACAAGCTACTTTAGGAGAATAAACTCTGCACTTGTGAATTTATGGCAGAGCCTTTTTAAAAATGCTTTTATGGCTTCTGAATGTTTGAGTTTTTTAAAATATGATATAAATAAAATACTAATTAACCAGAGGAAGTTGAGACTGATGCAATGATGGTTACAAGGTTTTACATGTACACCATAATTCTGAAAGTCTTCAGTAGCTGATAGACTGAAATCTGAGTATGTGAAGTGTCATCTCTTCAGTATTACTTGTAATAATTGAAATGCACTTGATAAACACTTGTTATTTGTCAGGAAAAATAAGGCTTGCAGTTCTTGACTGACGCTGAAAATTGGGAACTGCCTCATCAGCTGAGAGCCCAAGATCAGCACTTAGATGAACTTTATTCCTAAACCTTTCTCTAATCCTGGGAATGTTTATAGTGATGAGTACAAAGCGATCTGAGTGTCTTTATATGTTTAATTTAATTAAACATTATGTTTAATTTATGTTGTAGACTTGAACAAACATGTTTTCCTCGCAAACACTGGCTGAATCCAAAGGTATCTGAGAATAACAACTGCCACTCTTTCTTGAGGTCCTCCTGTCATTTTTCTGTGATCTATTGGTTTAATAAATGGGGTTTAGTGTCAGAAATTGTAAAAGGTGTCTATTAAAAACATGAAGGCTGAGATTATAGGATGTCATGGCAGAGGCTTGTCTGGCAGTAAGATGAATATCTGGAGATTTATGGTTTAGTTGACACAGTGATGTTTGGAGTGGATGATCTTGGAGGTCTTTTTTAACCTCATTCTATGGTTCTGTTCTATGATTTGTCTCAGAGGAATCTTCTTGGTGAGTGTGTATATGGACTATTTAGAATAATTGATGTATTTTAAATTAATACATTATTTTACCCATCTGTGACTTGTTTCTGTGTGCATCCCCTACCTGATCATACTAAAAAAAAAATCGTTAATATTAAATTTTGGGTCAGACAGAAGTTACCAGTTACACTTTTTTGTGTTAATGCAGTTTCCTCCTCCCTGAGTGGGGCATTGCCCTGAGGAGTCTCTTGAAGAGTGTTTGATAACAACTCCCTCCTTAATGCTGCTGAAGTGCTTCACTTTCTGATCACAATATTTAATATTTTATGTGATACTGGAAAAAACCCAGCAGCTGGTGCTCCCTTATTTAAAAAGTGTCTGTTTTAATGGGTTAAGTATTTTGCATGTGAACAAACATGTTCTGCGATTGATGGTGAGGCAGTTTACACCAAACACTTATTACTGCTCAGGCTATTTTTATTTCATCTCTGTCGAGACTTGTTCCTCTAAAATCAGAGGACAGAAACGAGTTTTAAATACATTTTGCTCCCCATGGCTGGGAAACGTGGCACCATTTTATCGCCGGGCCAAGCGCAGGAAGTGAAAGGTGAGGCGGTGGAGCTCCTTGGCTCCGGGAGAGCGGGAATGGAAACTCCCAGCAATGGTTATCCCACCGCCCTTCCCTGGGGCTGCTGGTGCCCAGCTGGGATCAAGGACACCGGGACAAACCCAGCTTGCACAAGGCCTGCAGCTCTGGGAGAACAGATGAGGCCTTGTTCTTTTACAGAATCCCAAACCCGTTTCCTAATGCTGGGAAAGTCATTTGAGCTGTTATGATGTCAGTGCTCCGACTCCAAGGTTGGCTGTTTTGTTCTTAATCTGATTTTAGGTTGATTGAGGCGAATCTTTCAAAGAATCAAATTTCTGTGTGTCAAGTTAATTAGAATTCGTGTTGTTGGAAGTACCCTGGTCTTCTACAGTATCACTACAACACAATAAGTAACTGAGGGAAATCAGGAAAACCTTGTGGAAGGTTTGCATGTGGTTTGCATAAAAAAAAAAAATCCCCCTTTGGCCTCCAGCATCCTTCCTCCAGCAGTATTCATGTTTCTTCCTCCTAAAATAAATGTTGGTTCATGAGTATCAAGTTGGTCCATGACTCTTTCAAGAGCTTCTCATGTGACACGGATTTCTGAGGAATTGCTCCTCTGTCTTTCAACTCCAAAAAGGCTTTAACACCTGGCAGCTGAGGGGAGGAACTGGGGGTTTGCAGCTGGGAAAGTGCCCTCAGCATCTGAGGAACGTCCTCATCACCTCTTGAATACGCTGGCAGAACCCGGAATGGACTTGTTCATGCTAATAGTTTAATGAATGAAGGATAACTCAGTAAAATAGACACCATTGTGATGTGAGTGGTAGGAATGAAAGGCACATGGACCACGTGTTTTGAAAGGCCTTTGATCTCGGATGCTGCAGTCTCCTGTTTGCCTTAATGTGGGAATGGTGGTACACAGGAAGCTCCCTGGTGTTGGCAGGCTGGGCTGGAACGTGATACATGACTGCTGTGGGGTTTTTTTTTTCCCCTTTGGATTCTGTGACACAAACACTTCTTCCTTCCTGTTTAGGAGGAAACGAAGCAGTTGTTGAATCAGCTGAAGTCTGGGTCTCGCTCCGACTCCCGGGAGGATGAGATCTCCCCTCCTCCTCCCCTCAACCCTGTGGTTAAATATCGATCTCGACGTGGGGCCATCAGTGCAGAAGTCTACACAGAAGAGGATGCTGCCTCTTATGTTAGAAAGGTGCTCTGACTCTGAAACCTTGCTCAGAAATACATCCACAATCCAAGAGTTTATCTGAACCCACCTTCTATCCAGAGCATTAACTAACACGCAGCTCCTGGGGCCTGTTATCTCCTAATTGCTGTGAAAAGCAGACCTATGTGTGTGGCTGTTTAACTGAGGACAGAATAACCTATCATGCAATTAAACCATACATGCATTACTGAGACCTGTTCCCTTTGAAGTCATGCATATTTAGATGTGCAAGTATTTAGATATATTATATATAATGTACTTCCAGTTATTTGGCAGCTGCAATAACATTTGGCCTAATGGCAGAGCAGGCTTGCTGCTGTTCCCCAGGAAAACGCAGGTTGAACAGATACTTGTCCTCTTGCAAAAAAAACTTACAAACTGAGCATGGAATTATGCTTTTCAGTTGCATAAAATAATATGAGATTATATTTTCCTTGTGTTCAAACTGTCTGTAAACATTGACTGTATTTGGGGTTGTATTTATAGTGCTTGAAAGAAAATGGAAAAACTATGCCAGTGTTTTGTAGCAATTTAAGTTGTTTATTTACCATGGGAAATGCAGAAATTTTTCATGAGAAAAATTAACCATTTGCTTTCTCTGATTCTCTCCTAGGTTATTCCAAAAGATTATAAAACCATGGCTGCTTTGGCAAAAGCAATTGAGAAGAACGTGCTGTTTACCCATCTTGATGATAATGAGAGGAGGTAGGAGGAAATCCGTGTGGGGTTAAGGTCTGTGGAAGTGCAGACTTCAGAGGAACTAAATGTGTCACAGATCTGCAGTGGGCAGTGGAACCACCGAGCTGCAGGAGCAGCACGGATGGGTTGGGGGTGCAGATGTGTGGAGTCGTGCAGGGTTTTTGCCTGATTTTGGTGTCCTCTCCTTCAGTGACATCTTCGATGCGATGTTCCCCGTCACTTACATTGCAGGAGAGACTGTCATCCAGCAAGGCAAGTGGCAGCGTTTGCTCTGGGGAATCATTTAGGGATGGGCAGCTGGCTCTGCTCTAGTGCTCTTAGCTTGTGTTTATTTTTTAATATAAAAGCAGGGTCACCACAGCCACACAATTTCTTGCTGTGCTCCCTGAAGCACTTCATGCTGAAGTGACGAGTTGGAGCCACTGGGGGAGGATGTGGCTTCCTCGAAGAGATTATCTGTTGGGAATATTGTCCTTTGATGACTCGGTAGAAATGTTATGCCAATTTATGGGTCTGGTTTGCCTTTCCGGTAATCCTGGAATTGCTGCTGATCTCCTGGGTACCAGTAGATGTCCCCTTTCACGGGGCTGAGAGGAGTGTGAAATCAGCAGTATGTGATGTTTCACCCTGCAAACTGTGCAAAAATTTGCCAGCCTTGTTGGAGTCTAAACGTCAAGGTTGGCAGAGATGCCAGTTCTTTCTTAGTATTCAGTTTAGTGTATATTCTTTTTTTTTTTCTCTTCTTTAGGTGATGAAGGTGATAACTTCTATGTTGTTGATCAAGGAGAAATGGATGTAAGCATTCCTGGTAGTTTATTCATGATATGTTCATTCCTAGCAGAAGAATACTCTGATTTTTGTAGGCCTCTTCTACAGACCCTGCCTTTAGCAGCTTCTAGGATTTTGTTTTGCTCCTTAATAGCTCAGTCTGGCTGCACAGGCTGAGTTTCAAAAGGAATGATTTGGACACAATACAGATGTTTTAGATGTGCAGGGTGGAGTTGAGGTGTGGGGCAGGCTTTAAAAACAACCAGATTTCTTATTTTCCAGCCCAGCTCATTCATAACTCTTTATGACACAGACCTTGTTTGATGTTATTTCTCAGCACTCTGTGTGTGTAGAGTCTGTGCATGAGATGTAGAAGAGAGAATCCCTTTGTCAATGAAAATACAAATTGTGCTGGGGTTGGAAGCGTTGATAAAACCCCGAAATTTTCAACCTTAGTTCCAGATGTGAGAATTTCCTTTTACCCCCAAGGGACTAGAGGGCAGCAGGGAGCTGAGGTGTGTCTGACCGTGCTCTGCCTTGCAGGTTTACGTGAACAGCGAGTGGGCCACCAGTGTGGGTGAGGGTGGGAGCTTCGGGGAGCTCGCCCTCATCTACGGCACCCCCCGAGCTGCCACCGTCAAAGCCAAGACCAACGTCAAGTTGTGGGGCATTGACAGGGACAGCTACAGACGGATCCTGATGGCAAGTATCCCTCAAAACCTGGATTTATGCTTTGGGAGTTGTGTATCCTGGGTACCTCTCCTTGTGCCTGTCCTTTGCTGGAGTTATTTAGTCCAAATCCTGCTGCATCTTCAGTAATCGGAGATTACTCAACGTGCATCTCTCAGGCACAGGGCAAGGGCGAATCTTGCATTAGTGAGCAAAACAATGCCAGTATTAAACTGAGCTGAGAGTTCAGTAAGGCTGCAATAAATGCTGAGTACTTTGGAATGTTGCTCAACTGGAATATTACTGAGAGAACTCAATTTCAAAATACTTCATCTTGTGGGTTTGGGGTCTGTGAGACAGAACACTGTGTGTCTGGTTAAATTTGTTTGTGTCTGGAGTTTTATTTAGAGTAGAAAGAAAACTTACCGTCCTTTCCTTTTTTTTTTATAGGGAAATACTTTGAGAAAGAGAAATATGTATGAGAAATTCCTTAGTAAAGTATCTATATTGGGTAAGTGAGAAGATTTTTGTTCTGGAGTGGAATCAATTGCCACATTGTAATGAAGCTGTTACCCAGCATTGTGATGATTACTGGCTGTTGTGGTAATTCAGCACAACTGCTTCTCTGCATCAGAATCACTCTAATTCAGGTCTCGATCACTGATGCACAAATGCAGCCAGAAGTACACTGACCTCAGTATAAACACGGAGCACAAGGCGTAATTTGTGCCTTGGGAAGACACTCCAGTAATGAACTCTTAACTCTGTAGAATCTCTGGACAAGTGGGAACGTCTCACTGTGGCTGATGCCTTGGAACCGGTACAGTTTGAGGATGGGCAGAAGATTGTGGTCCAGGGAGAGCCAGGAGATGAGTTCTTCATTATCTTGGAGGTAAGCAAGCTCAAAATGAAAAGCTCAGAACTTGACTGTTTTTTACTGTGTGCCTGAGCAGGCACTTAAAGAACAAAACACAAGCATGAATTTCCAGAGAATCCCTAAAGAAACATCATCTTGCTGGACATGCACTAACTTGGATTTAGTTTTGCTGTTTTCACAAATAATACTTCCAGGAAAAAAACCCCAAGTTTCTGACTGAAAGCAGTTTATCTTTTTGAGAGTAGAGACCCGTTCTAGATAGCTGGTAATGCTTTACTAAGTGTTGTCATTGTCTTCTGTCTGGTGGTTTGTGGTTTTTCTGAGTTTTTTGCTAGTCATACTGTAATATTCCTACTGTTATGAGGAAAACCAGGAAGAAGTCACTGCTGTGGGTATGTAAATGTTCAAGATGTTTTACGCTTAGAGAGGAGAGGAGCAGTTGTTCTTATACAGCAGTTAGGTGAACTGTGCAAGGGCTCTGAAGTGGTTTTTTAACTGAGGCATCAGAACAGTTACTTCTGCAAAGCAGCTGATTCCATGTGAAATCCAGTGTTTGGAGTGATGCTGGAAATTCCAGTTGTTTGACTGCTGTCCTTTATTGAAGGGCACAGCTGCAGTGTTACAGCGCCGGTCAGAAAACGAGGAATTCGTTGAAGTGGGCAGACTGGGACCTTCTGATTACTTTGGTGAGTTATATTGTGACAACAGTTATATTGTGGCGACAGACACCGCTGTCCCTGTTTTGTCCGTGCTGTGTCAATGGTGGAGATGAGATGGATGTGCTTGATTACTGTTCTGGGCTCCTGTGGTTGCTCTCAGTGCTGGGGGAGTATCCGAGTCCCTCGGCACTCAGGTGTGCACACAGGATGTGATCATTCCACGCCACTGTAAAAGATGATTTGGCCTCAGCTCCCTGCCCTGAGCAGAGCTAAATTTGAAATGACATCATATTTATTCCTCAGGGCTGTGTCCAGTTGAGTTTCCTGTGTCTCCAGGGATGGAGATCCAACATCCTCTGGGCAGTTTCTTCCTCTGCCTCTCTCTGCCTTATTGTGGAGAGGTTTTTTTCCTTCATGCCTGACAAGAATTTCCTGTTCTGCAGCCTGTTGCTTTCTCTCTGTTTTGCCCTGTGCAGCCTGGGTTTGTCTTTGTAGTCACTCATTACACAGCTGAAGACAGCAGTGAGATAAGAAAATTCCTTCCTTGGCCTTCTGTTCTCTAGGCCAGAAAGGAACCTGCTCAGAACCTGCTGTTTCATGGTTAAATACAGCCCTCTCCCTCTCAAAACCCCTAACACTTTCCTCATGTTTTAGGTAGTTCCTCTCTTTCCTCTTGCTACAACCTTTTGGTTGCCCAGATTTCCAGCTCTGTAGAGGATGTAAGCAGCAAATCCTTTGTTGCAAGGCCTGAATTGGGATGGACTCAAATGCAGGGGCTCTGCCCAAAGGCCTGCTTGGCTCAGAATCTGGGACCTAGACTTTATTCTGTGTCATTTCATATTTTCTAATATTTCCCTCTGTGTACTCCTATGTTTCCCACTCTAAAACGAAATTCTCTCACAGTCATTGTGTTCAGGTGCTGCAGGCCTTTCCTTCAGGGGTTTAACTCTCCCTTAGAACCTCCTTACTCTTCAGCAAGCCTCTCCTTTGAAGGCTGCTGCGTTCAGGAGTTTTAATTGGGCACAGAAGGAAAGTTTTCCTCATTTCTTTTGACCATCCCTTCTGATAATGCAGGCAGAAGTGTTCTCCAAGGAACGCCCAGTTCTTTCCTCAGTCCTGAGCGTGGAAAGAACTCAAGACCAAAACCAAGCAAACAAAACCCCAGAGTTGCTGCTGTGGTCTCTTCCATGCTTGTAGGAGTGTTGGGGGTTGTTTTTGTTGATGATAACAGGGGCTTGCTGAAGACTTCATTTCCAAATATGTTGTTCAGCGGTTAAAACAAAGATTTTGGCATGTTTGTGCAAAACTTAAGAAATGAGGATCCAGTGGGACTTGAAAATGCTCATTTTCCACAGCCCCATGACAAAGTCAGTGTCCTGATTCTGGCCAGCCAGCAATGTGTCAAAGGCTTCTGTCTGGTGCATGAATGTTTTATTTGTTTGTTTACTTCAAAACCACGCTCTTCTTGCCCTGAGTTTCCTAGAAACACCAGAATTGAGCAGCACTATTAGAAAAAATAACTGCTTGTTGGCTAGAAAAATTACACAGTAAATTGAAACGTTACCTTTCCTCAAGCACACACAGTATTGAAAATGATTTAGGCTTTTTTTTTTCAGAGAGACTTGAACGTGGACAGGCTTTTTACTAACAAAACCATCAAGCAGGCTTTTTTATTAACCTGCCTTTACAGTTGCATTTAATGGAATTATTAGATCCTTGTTCCGAGCAGCGCTAAAGCCTGAATTACCTTCTCTACGATTTCAAGTGGAGAAGGGTCATTCCTTGGCCTCTTTTTGCCTCTTTTTGCCGCGGGTGGGTAACGCTGTTCCCTGTTCTGCCGTCCCAGGTGAGATTGCTCTGCTGATGAACCGTCCTCGTGCTGCCACCGTCGTGGCTCGTGGCCCCTTGAAGTGCGTGAAGCTGGACCGGCCCCGGTTCGAGCGCGTGCTGGGCCCCTGCTCGGATATCCTCAAGAGGAACATCCAGCAGTACAACAGTTTTGTATCACTGTCTGTCTGAAACCTTCCTCCCCTGTCCAAGCCATGCTTCACCAACGCAGACTGCTTTCTTCCCCGTGCGCAGAGCCACGTTCGCCACCGGCATTTGCAGCTTCCTGTCCGGTTAAAAAAAACAAAAAAAAACAAAAAAAAGAGAAAAAAGAAAAAAAAAGTTAAAAAAAAAAGCTTATCATGGCACTGTCATTAATTTAGAGCATATTATTTCTGTGCTCTCCGTCCCATTAAATGAATAGAAAAGAGTTTAATGGAGACATTTGCTTCTCTCTGTGCACCAGTGCCCAACTCAGGCCAGTGCAGCCTTGCTTCAGCGAGGGAGAGACCTCTGGGCACCACGCCATTGCCATAGAGTGAGGAGGTGACAGTAAAAGGGAGGGGGGGGAAAAAGTTCTTTTCAAGGGTGTTTCTCAAATGATTGGACAAGTTTTAAGGCTGTGGTCATCACCTGCTGTATTTCTTTTCACATGAGAGCTGCCCTTGTAATTGAGCTTCTTGGGGCTTGAGGTTTTCTGGGTTTCATTTTTATTTTCTGGGTACTGTAATCCTAGGTTCTATCGTGAGGCATCAGCTGCTAAGAAAGCCACAGTTGGAATTTACCAGTATAATTGTTCCTGTGTCTGCTGGTTTAAGATTGCTTTAGTTCTGTTCTTGTCAAGTGTAAATCCAAAGCTTGCCAGGTTAATAGTTCTGGTGAGCTCCTGCAGTTGTTGATCCATTTGCTGACTTGCCGCAACTGATGGTTTTCACTTGTTCTTTCTCCAGCCATAGATTTGCCATTTAAAACTCTTCCTGTTCCGAGTGGCAAGAACCGAATGCCACATGAAATGCCTGACTTTGCTCTCTAGTACATAGATTGGTGTAAGAATGGTGCGGCTGTCCCGCTGTTAGTGCTGTTCCAGTGCTTAGATTGGTGTAGAAGTCGAAAGCAAACATTTGATTTTTCCTGTGAATCGTTTTGTTAATCCTCAGTTGACTTTTTAAAAATCACCATCAGTTCAAGTGACCCTTTGTTACCAGGGGAAATAAATGCTGAGTGTTTTGGCCAGGATCAGCTGAAGGTGACAAGATTGCTGGTCTGTGAAGCTCCATTATTCTTGATAGACAATATGAGGCAGAAAAACTGAATGTTTCAACTTTCCTGCAACACTCAGTTGTTTTAAGTTTTTAGAGCTGTCAGTTCATCATTTTAAAAATGGTTCACGATGAATCTAGTTCAAAGCCAAAAGGTGCATTCTCTTTTCTTGCTTATGGAATTTCCACCACATTCATTTCATCCTTTTTATTTTTTCCAAGCTCAATCTGTTGCGGAGTCTTAAATGTATTTCAGTATTTCCCCGCTTTGTGTTCCATTGCTCTGTGCTCACCAAGACTTCCCAAAAGTTTTTACTGAATTCCACGGTTCAATAATTGTAGGCAATTTTTAAGGTTTCCTTTAAACTGTAATTTATATCCAGTAGCATAGGTTTGTATCTGGGAGTGACAGCAAGCAGTTTGGCATTTGTTGTGCAACTACTTTAACGATGGAGCCCTCGTTTTATTTCCTTTCTGAGGTGGAGTGGATGGAAATCCCACGTTTTCCCAGGCATGGAGAGAATCAGAACTGCTAATTGCTGCAGAAATAATACTGAAGGTATCAAGCCTTTAGAAAAGGTTTCAGGGTATTTCTGAAACTGAAATCCCAAGGAGGGGATTGAAATGCTTGTGGTTTGAGTTCTCTATTCAAGAGATGTTGAATAGAGGATTTCTGCCAGAGTCCTTAAGGAATGAGCAAATGCTACCTTTTTTTTGTTCTTTTTTTTCTTCCTTTTATTTTTTTGGTAAAACTTTTTTCTTAAGTTTTGACTCTGCAGGTTTTTTTTCTTCGTTTGTGTTCTTTGTGTTACATTAAAGCACCAAAAACTGTGTAAACCAGTTAGAGCTCCACAAAAAAAAAAAAAATGCACATTTTTTTAATATAAGGCTTTCTAATCAAGTTTCACTACTGCATCTTTTTAGCTTGCTGTTTACTCCCTTTTGTAGTTTTACCTACAAGATTTTAAGATAAATCAGCTAAGTCTGAGTTAAATATTAAACACAGTTATAGCTTTACCTTTGTGTGCAATTTCAATATGTTTGAAACCACAATTGGCATAGTTTTGCCTTAGCTAACATTCAGGGCTTTAGAAGTAATTTTTTGCTAGTCTATCTTCGGCAAATTGATGAAGTCTATTGCCCTAGGAAGCTATAGTCAACCAGAGGACCATTTTTGTATTGTTACCTGACTCTATAAGTCTGATTTACTGTATGTGCTAATATATTATATTATATTCCTTTTGTTATAGATTGTCCTAATGGCAGGTAAAGCAATAAAATGATTTAAATTCTTAAATGCAATCCGCCTCTTTTATTTTATTCCCTGCCCCTACGTCTTGGCTTCCTTTGGCTTTAGAGGTTGTGTTATGAATGAGGCAGCAGAAAATAAGCAGCTTAATGGATTAGCTTGGTGTGAACTCCGGAGGGGTGAGTTCAGGTCCTGGCTTCCCCGCGGAGCCTGGGGAGAGCTCGGTTTCCACGTGCCAGCCTGGGAATTCCTCTGCACTTGTACCTGTGTCCTCTTGGGCTCCTGGCAGCTTGTGCTGCTTTCATCTCTCCCAAGGTGCCGATTCCCAGCCCAGCCATGATTTTTGGAGCTCAGGAGTTTTTCTAAGTTGGCTGCTCCCATCTCTGCGACCCCTTAATGAGCATGTGATGGATAATCATGATTAAATTGTGGTGGGAAATGGAAGAGGGGGATTTTTCCCGGAAAAAACATGAAGGGTGACCTGAAGCAGCTCAGGCTTGGATGTGTTTTACACCCAGCTCCAAGAAAGCTGAATCACCAGCTTTAAAGGTCCAGTAAAAATGTATCTATCATGTAAAGGAGAATAGAAGTAAGAACCCTGTTAGTGTACCAGCCATTTAAATATCCGTGGCTTCGTTTCCTTGACCCTGCCCTCCCTTTCCCAGTCCCCTCTGCTGACAAAACCAGGCTGAAACCAGAACTTTTATTACCTGAAGTGAAACTTTAAAGCCTCCACTTCCAGCCTTATAACTGTAAATACATCCTTTATGAGTACAACTTTAATTTAAGCTTATCTTCTGTTGCCATGTGCTTCCTGTGGAAGCAGCAAACAGTCACCAGTCCATGACAAACGATGGAAATAATTCTGGGTTTGTCCTGAGCACAAAAAGTCACCGGTAGAGGGAGATAAAACTTCGGGAATTCGTTGTTCTGGACAGAAATAACCGACAGAGCAAACATGCTGAGAGGGAGTCAAATCCTTTTATTTTCATGTTCTCTATCCACAAGAGCAAAAAGGTCTTTTAAGTCCCAAGGGTTAAAAGGTCAAGAATCTGCTTGAGCCTGTTGAAAAGTTGGAAAGGCAAGGACTTGTCTGAACCACGATTTGGGAGAGACTGAAGGAGCCTGGAGTGGGGTTTTTGGTGGGGTTTGTGTGGGGTTTTGGTGGGTTTATGTGGGGTTTTTGCTCACCTTTGTGGCCTCAGAATCCTGGAGGAATTTCTTCACTCAGAAACACTCCAAACTTCCTCAAACACACGAATGGGCACCTGTCGGACACACCCAGAGTGGAACTGCACCTCTCCCGTAGTTTTGCAGTTTGGAGCCAGGTGTTTGTCAGATTATTGCAGAGTTAAATGAAGCACCAGCACAATCCCACGCGGAAAATGAAATGAGCTTTGTTCCTTCCTTGCATCATCCAGGCTCTTACTGGTGTCACTGAGCTCCCTGTAGGTTGAGCAAAATTTGGGCCCGTGGGACAAGGAGCCTGTGGTGGTGCAGCAGCCTGCTGGGATCCTGTTAAAATCCTGCCTGGCAGCTTTTGTACAGGGATTTGGGGAGCCCCCGGAAGGTCTGCAGTGCTGGGGGTGGGTTTTGTTTAACTTAAAGGTTAGGTTAGAGCGAGTTTCTGGTAGATTGGTTATGGTGTGGGGTTTTTTGTTGGCTTTTTTTTTCCCCTTAAGGATGATAAATTATCAACAGACTTCTCAGCTACTTTCGCCAGGCTGCCAAAAGGCTCAGTGTAGTAATTCCTAATAGTTAAAGGAAAAAGCTATTAAAGAGAGCTTCACTAATCCAGTTATTCTTAAACCTTGTTGTTGGGAGGTGGAGGGTGAACTGGGAACTGAAATACCCATGGTGACTCCCTCTCCACGCTTTTGTGGTCCCCAAAAAAGAGGAGATTCTGCATCTCCTCAAAATGCACAGACATGGAGAGGGGGGAGAGACAGGAATGCCATTTCAATTCCCCAGCTAATTATGACAACCTAAATAATTTTAAAAGATGTGAGGAGAAAATTCTTTAAAAGATATGAGGAGATGACCTGAGATGGATTCCCCCCCCCCACTTTGGCAAAATGTTTTCCCCAGAAATGGGTGGGTTCTTGAATTGTAAATACAGTCCTGTGTCTCAGAGTGGTTTGATTTTCAGGGTGTTTTCTTTAGTTTGGGTTTTTTCCCGTGGGGTCTAAGGCACCACAGGCCTGCGTGTGTTCCACATCCAAACTGGCTCTCCAGGCAGGTAAGAGGGGTGGTTTTACTGCCCTGTGAGGCTCTGTGTGAGGTGCACAGGTCCGAGTGGGCTGGGGTGACTCTGCTGCAGCACTGACGGACCTCTGGGTGCCCTCTGCTCTGACCAGGCTGGACCAGTGTCCTGCCTTGTGCCCGTGGCAGGTGCTGCCCTTGTGAAGTTGGGCTTCTCTTTTCTCAAACATACACTCCTGATCACGGAACAAAGACTTCGTACGAGGAAAATGCTCTTGGCATCTCTTTATTCAACCCTCATCCTCGGGTCGAGTTCATGTCCTTCTCCAGCAAGACCAAGCCCCTGTGGAGGTTGAGCAAACCGAGGTCAGGCGTTCCCTCAGCCTCCCAAGGGCAGGGCCAGCTCCAGGTCTGGAGCTCGCAGCGTTTTCACCCCAGAGCTGTGTTTGGGGTGCAGAGATCTGCTGCAGTCACAGCGGCGCGCTGGCCGAGCACAGGAGCTCTGGTTAAACACCGGCAGAGGAGCCCAGTGTGATCCTTGATCTTCTGACGTTTCCCCTCTGAGTCTCTGCGAGTGTTTGCAGGTGGAAAAGAGCAGTTGCTGAAGCTGCCACTTGCCTTGCAGGGTTCCCCCTGGCTCTGAGCTCTGTTTAGGTGCCCAGCTTGGCTCTGTGCGCCGCAGGGCTCTGCGGCTGTGCCGTGTCGTTGGCCACCACCGTGGCTTCTCCAAAGGTGTCGATGCACTTCCCCACGGCGTCCAGGATGAGCTGCAGCCGTCTGTCCAGGGCCAGGAGATGGGGCTCGGTGAGCACAGGGGCCAGGGGGTCCTGCAGGAGGGATTCCCTCATCATGTCGCTGAGCCGGTACTCGGGCTCCGCCAAGAGCTGCAGTCGCAGCAGCGTCGTTCTCTTTATTCTGGGGGGGAAAAAAAATCAACAGTTTAATGTCTGCCAGCAAGAGCAGCTGAGCTCCTTGACAGCAGGAGGGCAGAGATGGGTTGTGGGCTCGATATTTCTGAGCCTGAATTTCGGCTTGCTAACCATTGCCGGCTCCTTTCCCAAGGGAAAGCTGCCAACAGTTTTCTCTTTTCAAAACATCTCTCTGCGTTTCTCAGCACAGGCTCAGCAAACAGTGTTCCCTTTGCCAGAACAACTGTCCCCAGGGGTTGTTTCCTATTCCTGAACCCATGCAGAGCAGTGTCAGTGCCATGGACCCATAATAGACCTTTTTACACAGCATGTTCTAAAAGAAACTGTTGGGATTGTAAATAAAGCCTTCTTTCTCTTCTAACAACTCTGTGGAGTCCATCTATTTTGTGTCCTACCGTGACAATGGGTGAAGACATTTAAAGAAGTTTGGAACAAAAGTTCTTCAGTTTTGTTAGGTAATGAATTTTTTTTTTTTGCAGAAACTTCTACTTCATTTGTTTTTCCAGACTATTTGTACTGCAAATCTCTGTCAGCAGAGAGAAAAACATGACTGAAGTTCTCAGTAGTGAGTCAGAGATGACCCAGTTCCCCAGGTTCCTGCAGGGTGGTGCCATCTCCCCAAGGATGACACTTACGAGATTGGAGCAGAGGGGGAGGTAAATGAAAAGACATGAACGAGAAAATATCTTCTGTCAAAACTCTGAGCAAAAAGAGGGAATATTTCCTGGAACTGATGTAACTGTGACTTTTCACCTTAAGGGGTACTGAGATTCAAATGTGATTTGCTTTGACAGAAAATGGGATGAAAAGCTGCAATCTTGCAATGCTTCTGGGCATAAAATGAAGTATTCTGAAATCATTTGTTTAATCCTCAGCAGAAATGTGTTGACTTCAGTATGTATAATACTGAATCAGTAGTTGTAGTTATTGCCCTATAACTCTTGGAAACAAAGTGGCCCATGTTTATGGAACCATTTGGATTTAGCCCAGTCAGAATTTTCAAGCAGAAAAAGGTGTAGTCAGATCCACTTTAGGCAGCTCAAGAATTTTTATTTATAGGCTGTTGTTTATCCAGAGCATCCATTGGGAACGTTGACCTGGATCTCTGCAGCTCCCACAGGCCACGTGCTGTTTGGGAAAGGGTTGTGGCTGTTCCAGGAGCTGGGGACAATCACCAAGGTTGGACAAGACCTTCAGGATCACCAAGTCCAACTGCTGTCCCAGCACCATCAGACCACGTCCCCAAGTGCCACGTCCACACACCATCTGAAGAATTCCAGGGATGGTAACTCCATGACTTCCCTGGGCAGCCTGTGCCCATGTTTTACAACCCTTTCCAGGAAAAATTTTCCCTAATATCAGGAATAGCTGAGCGAGATGTGTCTGTGGGCAGTGTGCCTGTAGCACAAGAGGAGGAGGATGCTGCCACAGGAGCAGGCATCACCTTCCTTCAAAAAAAAAAAATTAAATCATCAACTGATCAAGTGTGAGGGCTGACAAGGAAGCTTTAAACCCCAGCTGTGAGGTGCTGCTGCTGCTGCTGCTGCCAGCGAAACTGCGCCCAGAGCAGATGTGAAGGAGCATCTGTGCGCTGTCCTTCGAGGCAGGGCCGGCCCAGGAGCCGCTGTGGGTAAACACCAGCTGTGTTTGCTCTGGTCCCAGCAGTGCTTGGAGGTGGAGAGCAGGCTGGCCTGACCCGTGGGGAGCAGCTGACAGCGCTGCAACATTTACACAACAAACAGGCAGAGCACGGACGGGCTGAGATGGAGACGCCGCTGCCAGCTCCACTCCAGTCCCGTGGGCGGCTGTGACGCTCTGCCTGTGCTGGACTGCTGAACCTTTCACCCCGAGCCTTCCAGGGCCTTCAGCAGGCGGGCTGGGGCTGCTTCAGGCCTGGCTGTGCCTCCAGGAGGGGTTTGATGCTTTCAGGGAAAGGACCATCTCGTGGCATGGCTGCATTTGTGCCGCTCATTGTCTGGGAGGGACCTGCTGGCTTCAGTGTGTGGGGCTGGGAGCTGTGAAAGGCAGCTAAAAACAGACTCAAATCTGCTGGAAGGCAGCCTTGGAGCAGAACTCAGCTGGGAATGAGGTGGATGTGCTGAGCAGGGAAGGAAGCAGCCTGCTCTCAGCATCCCTGCGCTCCCAGCGCTGCTGGCTGGAGGAGCTTTCCTGCTCACATGGCTCAGCTTGGTGTCGGAGCAAGGAGGTGGCTTGGTGGGCTGAGTCCAGGTTGTTGGTCAGGGCAGGCTCAAATTTGTGGCCTCCGTGTGCTTACTCAAGCAAAACCTCTTCCCTTCCTTTCCAAGTGGTTTTCCATGCTCTCCCACGCCACATGGAATGGCTCTTGTGGGAAATGAGGGTTTGTGTGTCTCTCTCAGGCAGCAGGAGTTGTTTTTATGCTGTTTCTGGCCCTAGTTTGTTTATGACAAGGTGTTCAGGTCCTCTTACCACTGCCTTTTACAAGAATTAAATCAAGAGGACTTCCTAGGAAGTGGATCTGGAAGAATAGGAATGATGTGACCTGTGGATGTTACGGTATGCAGGTCAAATTAAGAAGCAGAGTTAATTTCAAACTGTACAAAATTTCAAGAGAAGGATTCCCTGCAAGCCTGCAATTAGAAATGAAAAGGCTTGCTGAGTGCAAATAACAGGTCTTGAAATAAAGGTGAGTGGGGAGAGCGCAGTTACCACCCCGAGGGGGAGAAGGAGCAGGTAGAGCAAGGAAAAAGGCTCCACATCTCCTGAAGAGAAACCCCAGGAAAGAGCAGCTGCTTCTGCCTCTTAAATTTAACTTTCAGCTGCTGATTTTTGTGAACTAATGAAGGGGGAACATAGGGGTAAATTTATGAGCTTCTCCCTTCATGCCATGAGAAGAGGGAACTTGATTAAGTGCATCGAAGATCCACCAAGATTTTGGATGGAGATTTCTGTGCTTCCTGAGAGCACCTCATGTTGACGGGCTGGGAAAGGCCATTAGAACATCCTGGAAGGGTTTGATCCAATGGACACTGTCTCCTGGTCTATCCAGGAATGTTTTTCCACTTGTGATTCCCATGCTCCAGCACCCAGCCCACCCCTTGGCTGGGACCAGCAGGGTCCTTCTTGAGCTGCAGGAGGGAGCCAGGCCTGGGTGACTCCCCAGTGACCGCGGGGACACTCCTGGGAAGGAAGGTGCAGCTGGAACTTACATGCAGCACTGCGAGAGCGGAGCCAGGATGGAGATTTCATCGTGGGAGTGCCGCCCAAACCTGGAAGTGAAGAAGAGTTCAGTGTGGGCTGGAGAATTCTGAGCCTGAATTTCAGCTCGCTGACCATCGCCGGCTCCTTTCCCAAGGGAAAGCTGCCAACAGTTTCTCTTTCCAAAACATCTCTCTGCATTTCTCAGCACAGGCTCAGCAAACAGTGTTCCCTTTGCCAGAACAACTGTCCCAGGGGTTGTTTCCTATTCCTGAACCAATGGAGAGCAGTGTCAGTGCCATGGAGCAATAACAGACCTTTTTACACAGCGTGTTCTAAAAGAAACTGTTGGGATTGTAAATAAAGCCTTCTTTCTCTGCTGACAGCTCCATGGAGTCCATCTATTTTGTGTCCCACCGTGACATCAGAGCCATCCCTCCTCCTTGCCCCCTCCCCGACCTCCTCCCGCTGCCTCACCCTCTGGCGTTGTCCAGGTGCAGGAGGAAGCCATCGTCCCCAAACTTGGTGAACATCTCGTAGTGGTGCCGGTCCATGTTCCCTGGCAAAGGGCACACAGAGGGACAGAGTTTCCCTTGCAGGGAATTTTCTAAATTATCCCAAGCTTCCTTGCAGATCTGCATGGAACATTTGTTGCCATGCTGGAAGTGCCTGAGATGCTGCTTTCCCCTTGCTGGGGCGAGCCTGGGGGGCTCCCCTGTGCCCCCACACTGGAGGGGATGGGGGGAGACAGCAGCTCTTCTGAAGTGTCTCTGGAGGAGAAGGGAGGGAAGGAGAAGGACAAAAAGGAAAAAAGGAAGGAAGGGAGGAAGGAAGGGAAGGAAGGAAGGAAGGAAGGAAAGGAAGGAAGGAAGGAAGGAAGGGAGGAAGGAAGGAAGGAAGGAAAGGCTTACTCTCTCTCNGCTTCCCCTCCATCATTACCTATTAAGAAGTCGAATATGGCCATGTCCACGATGTTGAGCAGCCGGTTGCTGTTGCTGTAGGGGTAGATCTCCCGCACTGTGTTGCAGTAGAGTGGATTCACTTCCCACCTGCGGGAGATGGAGAAGAGGAGACACCCTCAGCTGCTGCTGCCACGTCCCAGAACTTCCCCCAAACCCATTTTCCGTGTGAAGGTGCAAAGGAGGCGGAAATAAAAATAAATCTCCCCTTGTGCATGTGGGAGACTGGAATTCAAATGCAGCCAATGCCCGAGCTTTAAGGGTTATTAATTGCACTAATTATGGGCTCTCTGATTCCTCTGCCTGGGCTGTTCCTGCAGGTGTGTCCGGACCCTGCAGTGCAGATATGGGAAGCAGCCTCATTTACCCACTTACTCCTCTTTTCCATCGAAGGAGTAGGAGCGGATCCAGGGGTTGGGGATGGAGAGCCGTGGGGCCAGGTTGAGGGAAGGCAGGAAGGCAGAGAGGGAGCCCTCCAGGAGGTGAGGGTTCCCACACACGGCGTACTCCGTCTTGCACATGTACGGGCACTTGGCGAAGAAGCAGACGTTGCTGGCTGGGAGGAGAGCAGAAAACAGGGAAAAGGGGCTGTGATCCCATCTCCAGGAGCATGCAGGGGGCCTGGGCTNGGAACAGGTGGGAGGGATCCCAAGGGGCTGCAAATGAGTGCAGAGCAATTTAAAACCCCTGTTTGCTGCTTCATGGAAATACTCTGGGGGATCCAAAACACAAGGTGAACCCCAAGGCATCCTTGTCATGGATATCAACCAGCCAAATCAGAGATTTGGGTCCTGTGCTAAGGGAAAAGTTAAGAAAAAAGGCCAAATGAGTAGATCTGGTAGATGCTTCCAGCTGGAGACTGGGAGGGGGAACCTCTGCTGTAACCACGTCTTTGTGCACGTTTAACCCAACAATTCCATTTCTGCACCACTGCACGAGTCCTGCAGCCCCTGCCCTTCCTCCCGCCATGGCACACCACAGCCTTGGCTGAGGTGTGAAGGGACCTCAGAGGTAATTGGGACCTTAATTTGCCTCATCCCCAGCCAAGCCCTCGCCCACCTGGTGACACGAAGAAGACGCTCTGCAGGACCTCGTTCTTGGTGACCTCCAGGATCTCCTTGGTGACGTTGATCAACCTCCCCACTGTGGGTGGCACCCTCCGGAAATCCAGGATCCTGCACAGAGGGGGCAGGGGGTGGTGCCAGGGGATGCTGCAGCACACTGGGGTGGCAGGGGCTGCCCTCACCCCTTCCATCAGTGAACCAGGAGCCTTTGGCTCACTGCACCCAGGCTCTTTCCAGCAAAAAGCCTCTCTGGGCCAAATGCAGCTCCGTTGGGATTTTGGTATTTTAATAGCTGCTGTCTGGAACAATCTGGATGTTCTCCAGCATTCCTGGCTCCTTCCCTAACCTTGCCTTGGTTTCTCCCCTCCCTTTGCACACAAACTGGGTCCTCCAAGGGCCAAAGCTGCCCTTCAGGCCCTGCTGCAGGGCTGGTTTGACACGGAGCAAAGATGTTGATCCTGGTACAAAGTGGCTGAGGAGGCAGCCCCTCCTCCAGAGGCACTCATGCCCGGCTAATTCCTGAAAAATACTCTTGAAAACCTCAGGGCCTGGGGCAGGAAAGCATTGCTGGCAGTCAATGGGAAGCTGCTGCTGATTGCTGAGTCAGTAACACGGGGTGAACTGGCTAATGCTCTGCTTGGCTCCTTGGGTAGTGCCCTCTGCCCCTGGGAATTGGGCACAGAACAGGATTTAGCCTGTTACTTATTGAGCAATGCTCGCAGAGAAAAAATATTTGCTTTTATCCAGCATCTTTCAGCTCTACAAACCACAAAGCACTTCAGAAAAGCAGTCTGGCCTCATTTTTGTGGCAGTGGAGCTGCAGGGGCGAGGTGGTGGTGGCTGAGTCAAGCAGAGTCACCGTGAGGATGTTGGGGCAGGGAATCCAGCTCCCTTTGTTCCTTTTTTAGAGTCTGAGCTACAGGACTTAATTTAGTCCTGCTTATCCTATGGATAGCTGGAGACCCCCACCCACCCTGACCATCAGGGGTCACCTCCCCCTGGTGTTCAGTGTTCATCCCACCGAGGAGAGAAAGGCTGCTGCCCTTATCTTCTGAGAAGAGTACTTTTGATTTTATTAAACACACACCCTGCTGGGAAGAGGTGCCAGGTTAATTGCTCATTATCTGAGAGCTTAAAACTGCATTGCTGCAGTTGATCAACCCAAAGCAGTCCTTGATTGCTGATTGAGTGTGTGCCCCCCTCACCAGGAGGGCCCCCAGGCTGCGCCCAGAGCTCAGCTCTGCACTTGGATGCAGGGGAGGGACAGTGTGTGACAGCCAGGTGAGAATCTGACCTTTGCCAGCCTGGACTGCACCTGCTCTTGTGCAGCGGCCGAGGCAAAGCTGACTCTGGGCTCTCAGAGGAGATCCACAGCCCTAAATAACACCTCAGCTCCTGGAGGGTGCAGCAGAGCAGCCCCTTCTCTGAGCTCTGCAGGGCTCGGCATTCCCAGAGCTCTGGTGGGCAGAGCAGCAGGCAGGGGCTGCGACGGGCCCTACCTGTCCAGGTGGAAGGCGGCGATCTCCGCGTTGTGCCGCTGGAAGTCCACGAAGTAGAAAAAGTCCTCCGGAGTCTCCTCCTCACGTTTCTGCCTGGGAGGAAGCAGGGGGTGAGCCTGAGCAAGCTGCTGGGCAGCCTGGACGCGCAGTGGTGGCACAAGGACAGGGCACCCAGGGACAGCCCTTGTGTGGCCACCCCGGGGACAAGGTCAGAGCCAAAGGGCTCAGTGCCCAGCTGCAGCCATTGCCTGCCGTGCCAGGGAGCAGCACCCTGGTGGTGCCAGGCGGCCGGGGAGGCAGCAGAGCTGACTGGGGGCTTTAAATCTGCTTGAGCAAGAGCTTAGACCCCCTTAGGACAAAGTTTCAGGCGGGTGTTTGTCACACCCCCCTGGAGGCAGAGGAGGGCTCAGGCGCGATGCTCTCCCATCCCCGAGGTGGGAACTCCATTTAATTCAATTCTCTGGCTGTCACACAGTGCCCCAGCATGTGCAGCACAGGAATTTGATGCTCAGCCTCCCAGGCAGCTGCGGGACACAGGAAAGCCCTCCTGGCTCAGCAGGGCACGGATGCTTTCCTTCCCCTCCTGATGGACACCAGGCAGAGGTGGGTGGAAAACCACGGGAGAGGAGCTGGCTCCTTCTGGGTGAGGATGTTATCGCAGCCCACGTGCTGCCAGCTGCCCTGCTCACACATGGACAGTCAAGTGAGAGGGAACGGATGTGAAGAGTCCCAAGGGGCTGCAAATAAGAGCAGAAGCAATTTAACCCCCCTGTTCGATGGCTGTTTCTTGGAAACACTCCGGGGAACCCAAGGAAATAGAAGGTAAACCCCAAAGTCTGCTGGGGAAGAGGAGGCAATGAGCAGTCTCTCGTGGCAAAAATCTCAGGAGAACAAAGTCCCAAGGTCCTTCTCCACCTGGCACCCATGAACCAAGAAACTTCCAACATCAGCAGCGGTGTGGGAATGCTGGTGTTTATCCACGTGTGTTCCTGGGACGGTGCGAGCAGCCAAGAATAATGAAAAATCACAGAACCTTCTCAGCTGCCCAGGTCGCCGAGGGCAGGAGAGGGAAGGTGTGGCTGTGGTGTGGCCGTCCGCACCAAGGAAGGTCACAGCCCACCCTGCAGGGCTCAGGGGGGCTCTGCTGGCCTTACCTCATGGGCTTGAACATGGCTTTCCCAAAATCCTGGAACCGGAGGACCAGCTTCAGGTGCACGCCGCTGGGCTTCACGACTTGGGGAAGAAAGGGGATGTTAATTCCTGGGAAATGGGATGATAACTCCTGGGAAATGGGGTGTTAACTCCTGGGAAATGGGATGTTAACTCCTGGGAAAGGGGGTGATAACTCGGGGGAAAGGGGGTGTTAAATCCTGGGAAAAGGAGTGTTAACTCCTGGGAAAAGAGATGATAACTCCTGGGATAAGGGATGATTACTGCCTAGGAAATGGGATGATAACTCCTGGGAAATGGGGTGTTAACTCCGGGGAAAGGGGATGTTAATTCCTGGGAAATGGGATGATAACTGCCTGGAAACACCCCAGTTACACACCCCAGCACAACCTGGCTTTCCAACCCCGTGAGTGCATCCCATCACACCCAGCAGCGCCCCTCTCTCTCTTTCCATTTATTTTCCTTCTCTCCCTTGTGCCATAGAGAAGATTTCCCTTCAGCCTCTCTCCCAACAGCCCTCTGTTACATCCCCCTGGGGACTTTTTCCTCCCTCCCCAGTAGAAACCAGTGCCGTACTGCTGTCCTGATACCCGTATCGAACAGGCTGCTCAGGGAAGTTATTACCACCCCTGGGTGCTGATAACTTCTCACCCATCGTTATCACCCCTGGGTGTCAAAAAAAAGTGTGGATGTGGCCCTTGGGTTGGACTCCATCATTTGAGAGGACTTTTCCAGCTCTAATAATTTTATGCTCCATGATCCCAGCCTCTGCTGGGGCTGTGGGGGTTACTGAGAGGGAGCAGAGTCAGGCTTGGCATTTCCCTGGCCGAGGTGAGGATGGAGGAGTTGGGGAGCGGGGCCAGCCCAGGCGATGGCA
This sequence comes from Donacobius atricapilla, assembly GCA_013397315.1. Taxonomy (NCBI): domain Eukaryota; kingdom Metazoa; phylum Chordata; class Aves; order Passeriformes; family Mimidae; genus Donacobius; species Donacobius atricapilla. Next base: position 93,402 of record WBMY01000027.1, on the reverse strand, counting down.
CACGGGGACCCCCAGTGCCACACTCACTCTGGCTGCAGTCACAGGCTCCCAGCAGCGCCTTCTCGTCCTGGCTGTAGTCTGCAAGGGCAGGAGGAGCGGTGAGACCCCGCCAGGCTCCATCTCTGGCTGCTGACTCCTCTGCCAGGCTCTGAGCAGGGTAGAGTGGAGCCTCGCAGCCNGCCATGCCATGCCATGCCATGCCCATGCCCATGCCCATCCCCGCGGCAGCCGGCGCCCACCGGCGCTGATGGCAGGCAGCTCCCGCATGTCCCGGAGCAGGCTGCGCACGGCGGGGCTGGAGCGAGGGTAGAGCCCATCGCGGCTGATGCCCAGCTGGAACTGCAGCCAGCCGGCCTCGGGCCGCAGCGGCAGCGGCGCCGCCGGCGAGCTCAGGTTCAGGCCCTCC
>WBMY01000027.1:0-86941 GCA_013397315.1 Donacobius atricapilla | reverse complement strand
CGAGCAGGTGGCGGCTCCCCCGGCCGCCCTCGCCGCCAGCCCCTTCGGGGGCTTCGTGTCCCCTCCCGAGGGCGGAAAGTCGGCCCGGCAGGAGCTGGAGGGTGCTGGGTGTTGCTGGTGCGGGGATGGGGTGCTGGAACCCCTCTGGGTGTCTGCGGGCACTGTCCCCCCACAGCCGGGCTTGCAGCCCCTCCGCGGTGCTCGCTGGCAGATGGTTCAGGCGCCGCTTTTATTTTCTTAATTCCTAAAAAAAAAAAAACCCTACGGGAGAGGAAACTCCTCCCTGCAGCTCGCTGGGAGCGGCTGGGCCGTGGGGATGTGCTGGGGCCGGAGCCACGGCGCTCACCCCGGGGATGGAGAGCCCAGCCCGGGAGAGCTCTGAGAGCACCGGGCCCAGCGAGGGCAGCGGAGGAGAAACTGGCCGAGCAGTTTGGCAGACTGGCCTGGCTCCGGCGCTGTGCCGGAGGGAGAACAGGAAATAAACTGCAGAAAGAGGGAAAAGCCGGTTCTGTTTTCAGCCGGCTGGGGCAGGGCTCGGCTCTGGGCGCAGCTCGGCGAGGGGAGGCTCCGGGAGGTGCGCTGGGATGGACGCGCTGGACAGCAAAAGGCACCGCAGGGGCTGCTGGCCGGGCACCTGCCCGAAGTCCGAGATGCTCCTTTGATCCAGAAGGGGAGAGGAAACAACCCCCGGGCTGGGTTGTTGTGGGTTTAATATCTCTCAGAGTCAGAGATATTAAACCCACAGGTTGTGGCCGCAGGGAATGAATCTCACTCTCCTCTAGAAACGCAATCTCAAAATTGCTCAGTCTTTTGATATTTGAAGAGTTCGGGTTTCAGGTTTGGGTTTTTTTTTTGCTCTGAATCTCTTTTTCTGCAATACCAAATTCTGTGTGTTTTCCACAGAAGATTTGTAAGCACAAACTGCAGCTGGTGCTGCTGTGGCCAGCAAGGATCAGTGCGGGGAAAGGATGTGCTCCCCACACTGCTTGGCTTTTGGGGACACCAGCTGTGCCCCCCTTCTGTGCCCTTTGCGGACAAAATTGGTAAAATGATTGCACTTGGATCCCTTCAGGCTCTAGAGCAGACATGAGGTGTCAAGAGGGGAAATTTTAGGGTGCTGCCTGTACTGGAAAGGCTTGGGGGGCATGGGGTGGGCTTGGAGGTGCGGGGTTGGGGTCTGCAGGATGGGAAGCCACAGAGCTGATCCTTCTCTGGAGGAGAGAAGGAGCTTTCAGGACATGAAATTGGATGTTAACAGGGGGAAATGAGTGCCAGCTCGGTGGTCAGGGGGCTGAGGGGAGAGCAGAGGGGGGTGTGCTGCAGCTGCACCCTCTGCCTGGGGACAGCCTGGTCCCCAGCCCCCCCAAGGCCAGGTGACCTGGCAGCTCCCCGAAACAGTGACATCAAAAACCCCAAAAAGAAGCAACAGCCTGGGACTAACAATAGGATTCTTTTTCTTAATTTTTTAAGCTTATTTTTAAAAAGATTGCCCAGCTGAAGTGAAACCTCAGAATCCAGCAAGCCTGGATGAGCCCCCAGGAGAAGCCCTGCTCCTGCCACTCACAGACTCAGTTCAAACTCAAAGAGCAACTTTTGACAAACACTCCATCAAAAACTGGCTGATGCTTGCTTGGCTCCTAATCCTCCCTGAGCTGTTTCCCCATTGCTAATCTCTCCCGGGAACCATTAATAAATCTTTCCTGGTTTGCAACGCTAACTCTGGACAAAGGCACCAGGAACCAGCAGTGCCTGGGCCCGTGTCCCTGTTGTTTGCATGCTCCGCAGGAAGATTGTTTGGCTTTTAATGATGTTAATTAAAAAGAAACAAAAAAATCATAAATCAATCCCATTAATCTGTAATAAATTGAAGCGCTACAATCCTTCCCAAAGCAGTTGGGACTGCCAGCTCCCAACAGGCTGCAATGTAAAATCACTGGTATTTATTATTTAGAACAACTCAGTGGTGCTCCATGATGCCACAGTGGTGCTTCCCTGCTCATCCATGGCTTGGAGTTCCTTGGAGCAGGGGGATCCCCGCTGAAGCTCGTCCCACACTCATCCCTGAACATCTCCTCGTGTTCTGCCCGGGGTGCCTGGGCTGCAGCTGAGCGTCACTTCCCAGCCCAGGGCTCAGCAGAACTCATCCCAGCCTGCTGGAAGGGGTGGATGTGTTCCTAAAATTAACCTGGAAATACTGTTTTGATAGGCCACTGACAGCTCCAGCGGAACCAAATTACCATTTGGAATTACCATGAGATAATTGGCCTCATTTACTATTTAAAGATGGGGGAAAAAAAAGCTCCTTCTTCCAGACGACTGCAGTGGAGAAATGTTCAGGCGTAGATGATGTCCCAAAACATATCATTAAAGCTTTAAATAAATGCATGATGACATCTCAGAGTAGGAAATACTTCCTTTGTATTTCAGATAGGAGCCAGCCGGGTCCTTTTCAAAGACATTTTTTAATAAACAAAGGATATTCCTCTTATTTTTCCAGACACGCAACTTACAATATTTGGAGTTGTAAGTATGTAATCTAAATTCTTTCACACAGCGTGGATTTAAAACTCATCTTCCTTAGAAATGCCTTTTACTTGCCAAAAGGTAAATGCCTCTGTCTACTGCTTTTTGTCTTTTCAACTTGAAATGCTGCAGAGCTGCCCCGGTCCCACCCTGCAGACTGTAATGTTTGCAAAAGGGAGATGAGAATTATCCCTTCCTCACTGCCGTTAATTACGTTACAAAGGAAAGAAAAAGATGAGTCGGAGGAGCCAAGTTCTGCATTTGCTGTTTCACCGATGAGAGCGCAGATGTGCCAGGAGTGCATCCTGCAGCTCTGCTCCTGTCCCTGGTCTAGCTGGGACTCAGAGCAGCAGGTCCGTGTTCTCCCTGCATGCTGCTGGTGGTGGTGATGGTGGAGGTGATGATGGTGGTGCTGATGGTACTTACAATGATGATGGTGGTGATGGTGGTGATAATGGTGGTGGTTGTTCTGGTTCTCATTGTGGTCCCCAAAGAGCATTTCCCACCCTGGGCACAGGCTCATGCCAGGGCCTGGGTTTGTTTCCCAGGAAGGTGGCCCCTCTCACAGGGGGATTCCCTGTGGGCTCGACATTTCTGAGCCTGAATTTCAGCTTGCTGACCATTGCTGGCTCCTTTCCCAAGGGAAAGCTGTCAGCAGTTTCTCTTTTCAAAACATCTCTCTGCGTTTCTCAGCACAAGTTCAGCAAACAGTGTTCCCTTTGCCAGAACAACTGTCCCAGGGGTTGTTTCCTATTCCTGACCCAATGCAGAGCAGTGTTAGTGCCACGGAGCAATAACAGACCTTTTTTACACAGCGTGTTCTAAAAGAAACTGTTGGGATTGTAAATAAAACCTTCTTTCTCTGCTGACAGCTCCATGGAGTCAATTTATTCCGTGTCCTACCGTGACAATTCCCCTCTGCCCAAAGCCCCCAGGGCTGGGGCTTTCCCACCCCAGGACGGTGTGAGATCCCTTCCCAGGCTCTGCTGGTTTGGTGGGAGAAGCTCTCTCTGTTGCTCTGGGCTGCCTCACGCTCTATCCCGGCTTGTAATTAAAAACGAAATATTTGGGCCAAGTGCTTAAATGAGGAACACATTTTTGATAGCTGACAATACCGAGGAGAGCCCTGCAGACCCTGGCAGGGCAATCAGCGCCTCTCCACTCGCATTGGAGAGGAGTCTTGAGAGAAGAAGCGTGTTCACTCCAGAGGGTTTTTTGGAACAATTTTGGCAATTATAGGGTATAAAAGGAAATGTTTACAAACAACATGCAAAGCAGGAATGAGTCAGGAACCTCCTTCACTGCAGGGCAGGGAAGGCAGAAGGGAAGAGGTGCCCTAGGCATGACACCTCTAACGCTTCCCCATCCCTAGCAGCAGCTCCGATCAGTGGTTTCATTTCCCTCCTCCCCTCTACCTCTCCTGGCTGCTGTTCCAGGCTCATCCCTTGGCCTCAGTGAGCTCCCAGCTGCTCAGGGCTCAGGAATCTGGGTGGATCCTCTCCCTCTTGGCAATGAACTTGCACAGCTAAGCACAAACAAGAGGAAAGCACCTTCATGGTCCAAGTGAGCGGCTCTTGCGTGCCGGGGCCTCCAGCACGGCTTTGCTTCCCCTCCCTCTCTCCCTCTGAGCATCCCTGGAGCTGACTTAGACCAAAATCCTGGGGAGCTGTGGCAGCTTTCCATGGTCAATCCCGACACAAACCATCCTCTTCCAGGAGGGTGGGGCCAGTCATGAACCCTTGTGTGATGTGTGGGGGGCTGAGAAGGCTCCGCCACGAGAATCCGAAACGTCCGAAATCCAACGGACGGACACCAACCCTGGGAGCCTGGAGAAGCTCTGTGCAGGCAGAGCTGGTGGAGAAGGGCGGCCTGCACGTCCCTGAGGACCCGGGGTGACATGGGGCCCAGATGACACGGGTCTGTTTGTCTTGGACACGCTGGGATTGACGGGAAAACGGCGCCGACCTCTTGAGCAACACCGGGGCTTTTTGGCTCAGCCCGTGCTGAGTTTGTAGGATCTGATTTCCAAGACAGCGAAAACAAAACAATCCCTCTGCAACGGGCTCGCTGGCTGGAGCCACCCCTGCCACGGAGACGGGAGCAGGCCGCTGGTGTCACTGAAGGTTAAATTGCAGCAAATCACATTCCTGGCCTGCAAGCGACGCCGGGCTGTGCGCACGCGTCATTTAATGAGTATTTAGCTTGTGGAATTACTTTTATTGGTAGTTAACTGTGTAGTGGTCTCCTTGGGACATCTGGTGCGCCATTTGAAAGGAATATTCCTCGACCCTTGCTGAGTGAAATTGTTTTCGTAGACAAGTGGAGGCTTTGGGGCCATTAAGAAGATAAAACGCAGATTGTTTGCAGAGGGTTTTTGTTTTATTTTAATGGCTTTTGAAGAGAGGAGCTTTTATTATTTTATTTGTCTATTGTTAGCAGGCAGAAGGGCTGGGAAGAGGCACAGATGTTCCCTTTGCTGTTGGCTGGGCCAGGCCCCAAACCCAGGGCAGAGGGTTTGAACCTCTCTCTGCAGCTGCTGTAACATTTCCCAAATCTTGAAACAGCTCCTCTGCCCACCAGTTTCTCAGCAAAACCACTGAGGTCTGGGGTGGGACTCCCTGTATAATAATTTAAAAGCTTGATGGTGAATGAGACAAGGATTGTGGACAAACCAGAGAAAATGAAGGGCTTTGTGCTTCCTTCCAGTGATGGGAAAATCACAGATGGATCCCAAACTTTCAGCTGTCAGCTCAGCACCAGTTCATCCAGACCACAAAAGAAAACAGCCAATCTCCAGTTTTGGGGCACAGTAGGCTGTGATGGATATTGGGACACCCAAAAGCAAATCCTCTAAAGAAAAGAGCAGCATCAATTTCCAGTTGCTAATGAGTTGCCTCAGGAGTTAATTGAACATCGTGTCCCCCAGTGGAGAAGAGGCCTGACTCCTCTGTGTCTGCAGGAACAATGATTTCAATTATTTAGAGGAAATTCTACAATCCTGGATGCTGTTTGCACTTAAAATGGCACATCTTGTCCCAGGGAAAATCACAGGCACAGCCAGGCCGGGAAATGAGGGTTTTAGTAGGAAGATAAAGTGGAACTGCCACAGGAGGTAGGGGTGGATGCTTGTGTATCCTGGGGGCCCATTGTGGGTGAGTTCAGGATTTGGGAAGGGCCTTGGAGGACCCTGGAAGTGCCAAGGGGTCAGTTATGGGATGAAGGAGAAAACACCTTCCCCTTCCCCTTCCCCTTCCCCTTCCCCTTCCCCTTCCCTCCTCCTTTGCTATTTTATTCCAGCACCTCTCTACACCTTGATTTTTGGGAAATGCCCTCATGTATCAGAACTGCCAGGGAAAGAAAAGGAAAGAGAGTGAACATGTCGATCCCAAACTGTTTTTCCGCATTTGTTGTACTGAGGGGATGGGGGAAAGCCCTTTCATCCTCAGTCCAGAGTGGGAAAATTGTTAATTAACAAGCACACATAAATTGGGATGGTCAAAAGCAAACTGCAGAGTGGTCAGGTGTGTGAGCCCAATGTCAGCCAGTAGGGAAGATCCTTCCTCTTCCCAGGCAGCTTTTGGGATACCACTGCCCTGCTCAGCTTTTCCAGAGAGTTTTTTTATTAGCGTGTATGTGTTTGTTTTTCCCTTTCCTGTCACCAGGGTCACCTTAACCTTGGCTCTGTGCTGGCCACAGAACTGGTGGCAATAACTGCTCTGGGGGGTGTCTCTGTGGACACAGGATTGGGTAATAAAAGCAACGATTTTGGAACACAGCGCTCGTGTAGGGATTTGTCCAACAGCTTATTCTGCAATAAATGTGGCAGAAATTAAGAAAGAAAACAACAAAAAAATGGGAGAGCTGGGAAGGACCTTGAGAGAGCAACAGCTCCATTCCTCAGGGTGCCAGGCTGGATGTGGCTGCAGGATTGGGGCGATCACACCCACACTGATCACCTGCCACCTCCTCTGCCTTTCTGACCCCCAAACTATTTAGACCCTAACTGCTCATCAACTTTGCTTCCTGGTTTCTCACTTCAGTCAAAGCAGCACCAATGTTGAGGTTTTTTACCAGTAGAACATAAACCAAGGAGAATCCATGAATCCCTTGCAGTAACAGAATTCCTGCTGCGTCTGGAAGTGTTCTCTGTTCTCAGCACAGTTGTGTGTCCAGATCAAATTAAAATGGAATTATGGTGCTGGGACTCCACATAGGTTCAAATATCTCTGTGTAAAATGCGCCCAGCACTTTAAACATGAATTCCTGTGCCAGAGCAATGACCTTGGACTGAAGCTGCCCTCCAGTGCTGCTGTAGGGGTCAGCTCCCCTTGGTTCGTCACATTTCACACCAGAAAACTCCCTGTCCTGCTGGAGAACTGGCAGTAAGGTGTTTTTTTTTTTTAAGCAAGAAAATAGTCAAGATAGTTTTAATGGGGCTCAGAAGGAGGGATCTCTTATCAGCAGAAAATTCATCTGTTTTTCAGCTCTTCCCTTCCTTGACTTCCTTATTGACCCTTTGCCACCAACGAGTGAGACCAGGGGGAACCTGGGCTGCAGGTTCTGCTGTTTAATCCCTGCTCTCCTCTCCTAGCACCTCCAGGAGTGGAAAACATCTCTGACCTTGCTTCTCTCCATATTTTCAAGCCTCTGCAGTCCATGGAGAAGGACACAGGTAGACTTCTCCCCCCAAGCCCAGCGTTCTGGATGGAGAAAGCTTTGGAGAGAGCTGGTGCCAATTTTAGCACAAGTTCCTGCAGCAGAAATAGATCTTCCTGAGCTCCCATTTAAATCTCAGTAAATTATATCTCAGGTTAAAGTATTTATTCAAGTGCCGTGGGGGAACTTCAGGCTGGCTGTGTACCTCATCACAGGAGATGGGCTGGAAATTACAGTCATTTGGAAAGAACACGGATTTGAATCCCAGGGCCCGTGGTGAAAGTCAGTGCACAGTGAATTATTCCACTCAATTCCTGTTCACACATGGATTCAGCTGTAGCCAAAGCCCTTTCCAGAGAATCCCATTTCTGCAGTGAGCTACAAGGGCTCCTGGGGGGGGGTTTGTGCTCGTCCTTGTGTTCTTCATTCCTCTGCCCTTGCTGCTCATCCAGAGGCAAATGCCAAGGAGGTGCATTTGTTCATTTGCTGTGTGCAATAACCACAGAGAAGGATTTTTTTCATGCTGCCCTTGGTAGCTGGGCTTCTGTGATGGTGGGAAGCAAACAGCTGAGGAGCCCTGGTCATTTGTGTCCCGCCCGGTGGGGCTGTTGATGTGTGGGGTTGTCTAATATTTATATAAGAAACTGTCAGGGAAACTCTTTAATTGGCAGTGAGAGAAGGCCCAGCTGTTCCTGCAAACTGGAATTGCCTCTTTGCTTTCTGCTGCTCCAGATGTTCGCGTGGGTCACCCTGCAACCACCTCTGAAGGTCACAGAGTGGTGGGAGAGGGACAGCCTGGGCTCACCGGGGTCAGGGACCTGCCCTTGGCTCATGTGCTGGGCTCACAACGAGGTCCCCTCCCCTCGCTCTCTGCTGTGCTCCAAATCTGCTCAAGAACGTGGGGTCCTGTCTCTGACGTAGAAAACGTCTCCTTGGGGGGGTTCAGGGGTTGGTCTGCACCTCCCTCGTGGGATTTGCAGCTGCCTCAGCTCAGGGGAGGCACCAGCTGGCTCAAGCACTTTGAGAGTCAAAAATAAATTACAGGGGGAAGCAGCTGATGAGCAAAAATCTGTTGGATGGCTGGAAGTGATCACCTCCTCCATCAGATCTGGGGGGTACCAGAGCTGTTTGTTCTCCTCCTCCTGCTCCTCCTCCTGTGCTGTGGGGGTTGGATGGGGCCTCTTGAAGGTTCCAAATCACCATTTTCGGTGTTTTTCACTGCACAAAACATGAACGTTCAGTCCATGCACTCAAAACGAGCTCACAACAGCAAGTTTTCCCCTTGGCCATGGTGTGGGTGCCCTGCTGGCTCAGCTTCCCACGCTCTGAGAGCCCTTAAAAACATCTGTGAACCAAATGGCTCAAGGAACAGGAGAAGAAATGCCTCAGTTTTAGTTGTGGTTGAAGTTTTTTCTCATTTTCTAAATTACCCACCTTTCTGCCCAGCCCAGCTGATGGGGGCAGAAGTTTTGGGGGGAGCTGAGGACAGGCCCTGCAGTCCATCCCTCTTTTTGTTGTGTGAGGCCTCCACAGGACAAATGAGAAGGGTCTGTTGTCAGGAGAAGGCTGAAAATGAATATTTACCCAGCACTGCATTGCTGCCCATCTTCCCCGTCAAGCTGTGAGCGGTGATTGCAGCTATTGCTGAATTCCCACCTCATTCATGACATGCAGATTGCAGGGCAATAATTACAGCTGAGCTTGCTGTCATTCTGCTGGATCCCTGAGGATCCACATCTCCTAAGGGCAGAAATCTTTTGCTCATACAGCAGCGTTCGGCTTTAGCTGGGGACACAGTTAAGTAGGGGAAGCTCAGCTGCAAAATGTCCTTGAAAACAAGGTGACAACTGAGCTGTTCCTTTGCCTGGCCTGAGCTTGTCCCATCGTGTTCTGGATGTTCTTGTGGGAGCTGGCACAGGCTCCGAGGGGCATCAACAGTGCAAAAGCAGCTCTGGGCTTGGCCACAGCCCTGCTGTTGTTTAGGAGCCTGCTGGAATGTGGGTGATGGTGGAGAGGAAGGGCTGGACATGGCCAGAGTGGGAGGCTGGGAATGCCTTCATTTCTGCGCACCGTGGGATCTCACATCACCAGCTTCTCGTGTTGCTGCTGACAGAAAGGTTGCAGGGCAGAAAGGGACGTTAGAACGACAGGACAAGAGGAAATGGCCTCAAGCTGCACCAGGGGAGGTTCAGGTTGGACATCAGGAGGAATTTCTCCATGGAACGGGTGGTCAGGCATTGGAAAGGGCTGCCCAGGGAGGTGGTGGAGTCCAATCTCTGGGGGTGCCCAAAGAAGGACTGGATGTGGCACTCAGTGACCCTTCCCTTCCCTTCCCTTCCCTTCCCTTCCCTTCCCTTCCCCCAAAATCTCTTCCCTCTATCCCTGCATGAATTGATGAAATATTTACACACGCCTTTAGAGTAAAATATTTCACACAAACTCAATTTTATCTGAGGTCATTAAATTCATACTTTTAAAGCCCATTTTTAATGTGCCCCAGTGGGGACATTAAAAGAACATTTTGTGGAGTTGATAGAGTTGTAGCTCTGTGCTACAAGCGAAGGAAGGGGGACTCAGGCCAGGAGCTGGGGACACAAACAGGCAGAATTTAAATACAGAAAGGGTCAGAGTGAAAGGTTTAAGAAGAAAAGCAGCAGCTTCTTGAAAGGAATAAGATGAGTTTGACTCCAAATATAATTAAAAAACACCCCAACTTTGTCTTTCACATAAGCTGTGATCCAGAATGATGGCTTCCCAGCCTCTAAGATGTTCCAAACAAGCAATATTAATCCCTGGGGGAAAAAAAAAATATCCCCCTCTCTTGCAGGTGCCCTTTGCAAATTGAATTCACAGCCCTGAAAACCTGGAGCTGATGCCAAGCATTTTAATATTCCCAGAAGTAAACAGTGAGCACCAATTTACATAAAAATCGTTGTGTGAAGTTATTTCAGTGTTAACACTGTGACACTCCGAGTGTGTTGGGTGACTTTGGGGCCACTCAGTGCTTTTTAAGTGGATGCTGCTGCCACAAGAGATGCTGGTCATGGTTCTTTTCAGAGGTTTGTAGGCAATCACTTGGGGAGAAAAAGCTCTGCTGTAGGAAAAAAACCCAAAGGAAAATGGAGAAAATTCTCCAAGGAGAGTTCTGGAAGTTTTCCTGGGAGGTTTGGGACGCTGTGGCTGCTGGAGCTTCCAGGGCACGGGATCCCAGTGAGTGACATTTGCTGGCACTGAGGGTCCCCAGTGTTCGCTCACTGCCTTTCCTTCATGCTGCTCTTCCTCAGCTCATTTTCCCAGTGTTGTCTGAGAAATCTCAGAGAAGGGAAATGGGAGTAGAACTCGTTTGTGAGGGCAGAGAGTGAATTAAAGAGCAGCCTCTGTGGGAAAGGGCCCTGGCAGCAGGAACGGCTGGAGCTCAGCTGGCCCCGGCCTGGGGAGTGGCACTCACTGCAAAGCTCTGAATTATCAAACCTCCAACCCTCTTCTCCTGGTTTTGGATGAAATATTTCAGCTTGTGGTGAGAAGAAGCTCAGGGAAGATGCTTTAATGGCTGCTTGTGATCTGAAAACCAAATATTCCCTGAATTGCTGCCCACACTGAGGAAAACATCCCTGAGCTGTGCTGGCGTTTACTGCATGAGGATGTACTGAAGTTTATCCAAGCACAGAGTCTGCATTTTCAGACCTTTGGAGATTACTTTTATCTTCTTTCCACTATTAAATATAGCTCAGCTCTGCTGCACTTTCCCACGAATGAAATTTGCTGGCAATTACTTCTAGGAATCATCCATGGAGTATTTTTAAGGAGCTGTTCAGTCGTGTGTTTGTGCTAGATGGGATCAGTGTTGTGTAATCCACAGTGTTCCCTCTGCACTGTGATTATTTTTTGGCTGGTTCATGTGGGAAGAAACCTTCCCTGCTCCACCACTTTGCCTGTCCTTTAAATCAGAAACTGTGATGGGTTTTTTGGAGAGGAGATGGTTGTGTGGGGACTGCAGGGATTCTTCATCAGGAATTGTAGGGGCAGGACAAGGGGGAATGGGCTCAAACTGAAAGATATCGGGTTTGGATGGGATGTTAGGAATAAATTCTCCTTGTGAGGGTGGTGAGGGGCTGGGATGGAATTCCCAGAGAAGCTGTGGCTGCCCCTGGATCCCTGGAAGTGACCAAGGCCAGGGGATTGGAGCACCCTGGGACAGTGGAAGGTGTCCCTGCCATGGCAGGGATGATCTTTGAGGTTTCCTCCAACCCAAACCCTTCCATGACTCTTTAATTCTCTTATCTGGAGCTGTGGAGCTTTTCCCACTGCTGGGAGCATGGAGGGGACGAGGTCAGAGGTGGGGAGAAGGGCCTGCCTGGTGATTTCTCAGGCTCCAGGAGCTGCTGGGTGGTGCGAAGGGTCGATTTGTGCCGGGGGGACGCTGATGGGACTGGGGGATCAGCACCTGGTGTCTGTATCAGCACAGACAGGGCAGGGGAAGGGCAGCAGCTCCTTGTCCCTGCTGGGGGAAGGATGCTCAGCTCATCTGCTCCCGAGGAAAGCCACCAAGGGAGGAGGAATCTCACATATCCAGTGCCAAACGGCGTATGATGACTCAAGGGAAAAAAAAAAAAATCACACTTCTTTATTACCCAGATTCATCTCCCTGTGTCTGACAGGCACCACCAGATGCTCCTCTTCTCAGTTGCTTTATTGGATTCTGGGACATCCTCGTAATTGCTGTAAGTGGGAGATGATTCCCCAGCATCTGGCATGTGTTCATCCTGATCCTGGGCCCTTATCAATCCACTTAGGGAGAGCACAGGCATGCTCCCTGTGCTGTCAGAGGCAGCCTGGAAAGTCTAAAGCATCATTTGATGCTGGTTTTCCTCATCTGAGTTGCTGCTGAGTGGTTGAGGCCTCGTCACTGGAGCTTCTGCAGGATGGCCAGTGGAAGGTGGGGAGGCATTGCCCAGCTTTCCAAGGATGGGCAGAAAAATTCTGTCCCAGTTCCTCCAGCCTTGCCCCTGATGCCTTCACTTTTATCTTCCCCGTATTCCAGGCTCTGCTGCCCAGGGCGCAGCTCTGAGCTCACACCCAGGGGCACTCAGCTCTCTGCACACAGCAGCCACACAAAACAAATCCTGCTCCCAATGCACACCAAGGACAACTTTCAGGCCCCAAAGCACAGCCCAGGCTGGGCTGGAGGCAGGAACAAGAAGGACGGGACCTCACAGCCTGCAGCTGGCGCTGCACAATGAAACCCCGAGGTGCAAATGGACCCAAACTTATCCAAGGGTGAGACCTGGGGAGCCTTTGGCCATTTTGGGACCATTTTGGGTCCACCTTGGCTGCAGCCCTGGCCAGGCTCTTGTCCTGCCCGAGGTGGATCCTAAAGGCCTTTCAATAAATCTCTGCTTTATTCTCTGGCTCTGGGTAGTCTCTGCTCCAGCTCAGCCTTCCCAAGGCATCCTTGGGACATCTGGTGCGCCATACAGCCCCCAGGCTGTATTTTGGGAGCTGCTGGAATCTTATCCCAGCACGAGTTGTCACTCAACTTGGGGAATTGCATTTAACAGTTAAAGCCCAAAAGAAATCTTTGAACAAATTTAAATTGCTTCTAATTTTTGGTTTAGGTTCAGAAGGTCTCCTGTTCCCTTTGGGGCTGGTGGCAGATATTGATGAGCAGCTCTTGAGCATCATTTGATGGAGAAGGGAGTCCTGCCTGCTGGGTTCCCCAGGTGGGTGAGTTTCCCTAGTCAACTCAGAGAGAAGGAAAGTGAGGAATAAAACCAGCTAAAAGCAAATATTTCAAGACTTGCTCCAAAGCTGCCATTTTCATTCCAGGTAGAAATGAAAACACAGGATTTAGGCAGTTAAAAAAGAATTTTTCTTCCCTACTTCCTTCCTCCAAGCAGCCTGGCAGGGTTTGGTCCAACAGGAGTTGATGCTGGCATGTGGTCAGCAGCTTCTGTTTTCCAGGCACAGCTTTGGAGCTGGAGCTTTTGCAGGGACACGATGGTGCAAAAGGGTCTGTCTGAAGGAGAGAATGAAATACTTCCCCACTTCAGGAATGCTGCAGGGTGTTGAACAGCAGGGAAAAGGGATTCTCCAGGCCTGCAGGGCTCCAGCACTGTCTAGACTTGGTAATGCAGCGGTGCAAAACCGCCGCACTTGAACTCCAGCCACGGCCTCTCAGTGTCCTGAAATGGAACTGGAGAAACTTCCTGGTGCCAAAGCCTCAGCCATGTTAATGAGCCCCCAGTTCCTGTCAGATTTGGCAACTCGGCCCTCTAAACCAGTGAACTTGCAGCAGGTGGGAGGAAAGCCCATTTCCTAAACCCACACCCCTCTGGAAGCAAAAGCCCCTCCCTCCAGGCTGGTGGGGGCTCCTGGGTGTGGGGCTGGATGTTCCCACAGGGAGCACTCAGACCACCACTCCACAGAGGGTGTTTGGGTCAGGACCTTGCTCTTGACTCAATCACTGTCCAGTCATCTCAGAAAGGTGACGCTCCCTTCCCAGCGCCCAGTGAATGTGGCTCTGACAGCACCAAATTCAGTTTTCAGCCACCAAAATCAGTTTTTTTTTGATGTTTCTGTCCTCTCTGGCTCCATGAGTCTGCTGGCAGAGCTCAGCTCTGCGGAGTTGGTTTGGGTCACCACGTTGGTTTGGGTTTAGGATGAATTTTCTTCTCCACTCTCCCTTTTCCCCTTTCTGGGATGCAGTTTCTTGCAGCCAAGCACACCCTTGTCCCTCTGTTCCCCTCTGAAGGCTGCAGCAGGGCTTGGGCACCTCTCTTTTCCTGAACCCAGCCCAAGAAAGGAGCATCTGCCAGGAGGCAGAGGTTTTCCTGAGCCTGTGGCTGGAATTGCTCCTCCTCTGCAGCCTTGCTCTGCTCCCAGGCACACTCCCAGGCCGGGAGGAGTGGGAAGCACAATTCCAACCCCTGGATGTTTTCTCCTGTGCCCCCACAGCCCAGGCTGAGCTGGCCAGGTTCAAACCCTCCTCATTTCACTCTTCCTGGAGCTGTGGTCTGACCTTCCCCATGGCATGAGGGGTGGAGAAATGTCCTCCCTGCTTTTACCAGCACAGGAATAATGGAGTGGCTGAGGCAGAAAATGAGCCAGCACCTCCCAAGTGCCAATTCCTCCCTCCCCTGGCTTGCAGACACCTGCACCTGGCTCAGCACTGAACTCACCTGACCAGTTCTCCTCCTGCCATCCCACAGAAGCACCAGTGCTCCTCTTAGCAGGAAATTGGGGTCTCACATGGATTTTGAAAGAGTCTGAAGTTTCCTGGAGTGTGCTGTGGTTCCTGTGCTGGCAGTTTTGGATGCCTGGGAAAGCATCATTTTCCAGAGGTGCAGGCCAGCTCCCTGTTTCTCTGCCCACAGCAGTGGAGGATGTAGGCCTGATATTTCTGAGTCTGAGAGATTTTAGTTTACTAGTAGCTGTTAACTTTTCCAACGGGAAAAATACTTTAAGAAAGTTTCTTTTTAAAACAATCCTGGTAAAGAACTAATCCTTTTTCAAAATAACCTTTCTTGAGGTGATGTTTTGTCTTTCTAGTTCCGTTTCTTTAGTTTAACTAATGGGATTAGAGAGGTGTTGTTTTTATTCACCAATCATGTTAAGTTTGTATTGGAACACCTTATAAAAGGTACTAAGAATTAGACAATAAAGCATTCTCTATGCTCTTTGCCTGCTGAAAATATTTGGAGTCTTATTTTTTTTTCGTGTCCTACAATAACAGGAGACAGCTCAGATCTTTTTTCCTTTTGGTGCAGGTTCCTGCCCTCCATCAAAGGGCAGAACCCAACTGTGCACAGCTCTTGGCTGTAAATGAGCAGGCAGGGCTGGAATCAGTGAAAAGCTGCCTGGATCCCAGTGGGGGCTTCATCCCCAATGGGAATGTGAGTTTGGGATTAACAAGATTTTCAGATCTGCTGAAGCTTTGTGTTCATGGTATTTTTGCCTTTGGACCGACAAACCATATGTGGGTTATCAGGGGCTGACGTGTCAGACCCCATAAAGAAATCTTGTTTCCCATAGGAATGTGCTCCTCCAATCCATCTGGTATTAGGTCTGTCATCCCAGGAATGGCAGAGGAGGTGCCCAGGATGGTCAGTGAGGGCCTTGCATCTCAGATGAGCAGTCACTCAGAGACCTCCTGTGCTAAACTCTGTAAGAAATGCTGAAAAAACCTGGAAAGTCCTGCTCCCATTTCCTGCTCCAAATCCCCCACAACAAACCCTCATATCCAGGGCTGGGAGCCAAACCCTCTCGAGTCAATGGAAAGATTCCTCCTGACTTTAATGGTCTTTGCATGAGTGCCTAATTCCTTCCTGTTCACAGCCTCTCTTGGGCTTGGGCATGGAAACAACGGCAGCTATAAAGTGCTTCAGTGAACTGTAAACCCTTCAAAGCAGATTTCCCTGTCCTCCCAGCCACTTGGAATGGGATTTGTTTGACAAAAAGCCTGATCTGTGTTCTCCCGGCCAGCGCCGTGGCTGCAGTGTGAACGAGTGTTTTAACAAATATATTCCTGCAGACAGGGTTTGTGGTCAGCCCGCCGGGGCTGCAGCCAAGCTCTTCCCAGCAGGATGGGGAAGGCAGGGAGCCCTGGCAGTGCTGGGTGAGGCTGCACCTCTGTGGCTCTCAGCGCCGTGCTCATGGCTATTCCAGCTTCCAGGGACTGTTTTCCCTGCAAGGACCACGTGCCCAAATTTGTCAGCTTGTTGGGAAATGTGTTTTGCCATCCTAGGCCACCTTTGTGCCTCGCTCCATAAAATTCTGACAAAACACTTAGAGAACGCTCAGCTTTAGGGATATAGACATATTTCACTGGGGATTAAACACATTGGGCTAGGGAGGGGTCTTGGTGGATCTGGCTGTGTGATGCCAGCCAGAGGCACATGGAATTTTCTTCCAGCACCTGGGATTATCAACTGGCACCTCAAAGCATGAGCTCTGCTTGCTTCAAACCTCATCATGCAAGGAGTAATAGCAGCACACAGATTTTTGTGCCTTTACCAAGCCCAGAGTCACTGAATCTGATTGTGAGAGGGACAGCAGTGTTCACACGGGGTCTTTCTGAGGGTTTGAGAATGTTTGCCACGGTGGAAGGTTGCTCAGCTGGCTCTGGGGGAGAAGAGGCTGATAGGGACTACTCTCTCTTTTTTTATGTCCTAAAAACTTTCTAGATCAAGGCTTTAAGTTGTTTTTACTTCACTGTTCAAACACCAGATGGGTTTTGCTGGGTTTTTTTTCCCCCCAAAGGCAGCTGGGTGTCTTGCACCTCCCACCTGCCCATCCCTCTCATCCTGTGCAACCTGAACCCAAATGCGATCCCAAAATGTGATCCCAGAGTGGCTTCCACGGCTTGGGCACAAATCCCCACTTCTGGAGCCAGGTCCTGCAGGAGGCAGCTCGGCCTCGCTTTCGCAGCTGTGCATTCCTGAGATGAAAAGGGCAGCTCAGGCCCGGGATGTTTCTCAGCAGAAAATCCAACCTGGGCAATCCACGGAATAGTCTGGCAGCTGCTGGAGCTGTCTGGCTGCTGGAAAAATCTGGAGCGAGCTCCCTCCTGACACCCCAGTTTGGGGAGCTCTGCCCTTTTGGATTGTGGAGTGTTTGCCCATCAGTCTCCCTAGAAACGTGGCAGCTTGAGGACTCCCAGTCCAGCCATGTAGGAATTGTGCTGGCCTGGCTCTTTGGGAAGGATTATTTGCTTTTTAAAGCCCTTGTCTGCAGCCCAAGCTGATCGTTCTGTTGCAGAAGAAAACAGGCAGAAGCCTGAGACGTGGATGAAGTAATGAGTTCATCTCTCTGCAGTCTAGCCAGGTACACATTTTTTGCTCCCAGGACTTAATTGAAATGCAGGCATCTTTCCTCACATTTTTATGGAGCTCAATGGCAAATAACGGTCACCCTCTTGTTACATCACCATTAACTTGTTTTCTTGTCTGGAAAGGAGAGATCCAAGGGCAATATCCTTGCTTGCCCTGCATTTGGTTGCTCTGGGATGTGCTATCTCCAGCAAGCAGCCAGAAACCCAGGGTTTATATCAGGACCAGGACTCGTGGGCTCGACTCTTCTGGGGACGAGAGAGACTCGTCCAGTGGAAAATGTCTGCATTAGCCTTGGATGGCTGATAAATCCTCACCTGGCTGATGCTCTCCCTGTTCTGTTTTGTGGGCTTTGGCGCTGACCCCATGGACATCCTCCTGTCTGGGGCCTGGAGCCCATCGGCCCTCTCCTACCTGGACTCCTGCCAGCATCCCCAGGGCTCACTGGAGAAAGGGAAAATAAAAATCTAGGCAACTGTGACTGAATAATGAGTTTATTTACTTTACCCAGCCATGAAATAAGGCATAGTCACCCAGAAGAGAATGAAACAGAGCCACTGATGTAACAGAATAATCTGTCCTACAAAGGAAACCACCAGCTCCTTGTGGGAGGGGTGTAAAGCTGTTGATGGAAGCGATCATGCCATGAGCCTTGCAGTGCTCTGTGATTTTGGTTACTCCAGACTATGATCAGCGCAGCCAGACCAGTCCTCATCCCAGTCCAGCCGGCCACTGGCCCCAGCAGCTGCTGGTTGCTGTGCCTTGTGGCTTACAGGGAGTTTACAGCCCCAGAAATGTCTTCGTGCTGCTCTGTAACATCCACCCAGCTGGGCTGCACCCTGCAGGTGAACCGGCTGGGTCTGCAGGGGAATTTTAAAAATTCAGCTCTTTTTAATTCGGAATTGGTGTCTCCTGGTATGAATATTGCAGTGCCCTGCTTGAAATGATGCTGCTCCAGCAGGCCAGAGCTCTGTCTGTTCCATTTTCCCCTCTGAACCTGACCAGTCCCATAAAATCAAAACCTCTCCTAAAATACTGTAATTTCTCAGATTACACTTCATGCATGGGGAATGGACACGTTTAGATGATGCTGCCAGGATGGCTGCACTGGGGGAGAAGGTTTTGCATGAGGAGAGAATGTTTTTCACTATGGAAAGAAGGTTTTGCACCTTTTGTGGGGAGAAGATTTTTCACTATGGGGAAGATTTGGCACTGTGGGGAGAAGGTTTTACATGAGGAGAGAAAGTTTTGCACTGTGGGGAGAAAAGGTTTTTTACTATGGGAGAAGGTTTTGCGTGAGGAGAGAAGGTTTTGCACTGTGGGGAGAAGGTTTTGCACTGTGGGGAGAAGGTTCTGCACTGTGGGGAGAAGGTTTTGCACTATGGGAAAAGATCTGGCACTGGGGAGAGGGTTTTGCACTATGGGGAGAGAAGGTTCTGCATTGTGGGAGAAGGATTTGCATTATGGGAAGAAGGTTTTGCATGAGGAAAGAAGGTTTTGCACTGTGGGGAGAGAAGGTTTTGCACTATGGGAGTAGGTTTTGCATGAAGAGAGAAGGTTTTGCCCTATAAGAAGAGAAGGTTTTGAACTGTGGGAGAAAGTTTTGCATGAGGACAGAAGGTTTTGCAAGGGGAGAGAAGGTTTTGCAAGGGGAGACGAGGTTTGGCATTATGGGGGAAGGTTTTGCACTACAAGAAGAGAAGGTTTTGCGCTATAAGAAGACGAGGTTCTGCATGAGGAGAGAAGGTTTTGCATGAGGACAGAAGGTTTTGCACTGTGGGAGAAGGTTTTGCACGAGAAGAGAAGGTTTGGTGCTCTGGGAGAAGGTTTTACACTGTGGGAGAAGGTTCTGCATGAGGAGAGAAGGTTCTGCATAGGGAGAGAATGTTTTGGCAATCTGGGAGAAGGTTTTTCACTGTGGGAGAAGGTTTTGCATGGCGAGAGAAGGTTTGGCACTCTGGGAGAAGGTTTTGCACGATGGAAAGAAGGTTTTGCACTATGGGAAGAAGGTTTTGCATGAGGAGAGAAGGTTTTGCATGATGGAAAGAAGGTTTGGCCCTGTGGGACAAGGTTCTGCATGGGGAGAGAAGGTTTGGTGCTCTGGGAGAAAGTTTTTCACTGTGGGAGAAGGTTCTGCATGAGGAGAGAAGGTTTTGCATGAGGAGAGGAGGTTTTGCACTATGGGAGTAGGTTTTGCATGAAGAGAGAAGGTTTTGCACTATAAGAAGAGAAGGTTTTTCACTGTGGGAGAAGGTTCTGCATGAGGAGAGAAGGTTCTGCGTACGGAGAGAAGGTTTGGCACTCTGGGAGAAGGTTTTGCACGATGGAAAGTGTGGCCCTGTGGGAGGCTGAGCAGGCCCAGCATGGCTCCACCGGCGGGTTCGGGAGTTGTCCCAGCTGAGCAGGGACAGCAGAAGGACACAGGTGGCTCTGACCATCTGCAGGGAGCAGCCATCCCTCCATCCACCCTCGCCACAAAATGGGATCAGCATGACAAATGGCTCATCCCTTGGGATTTCCTCAGAAATCTGTGGCTGGAGTGATGGGAACAACAGCAAGAGCAGAGGGTTCAGAGGGCTGAGCTCCTTCCAGGGCTGAGCTGAGCAGCTGGAACACTGATCTAGGGAAATGTCTGAAAAATCTGAGGGTTTTTGTCAGTTTTAGAGTAAAAATCTGAATGGAAAATATCAGGTTTAGAGTAAAAATCAGAGGGGAAGATGTTGGTTTTAGAAGTAAAAAAAAAATCTGAGGGAAATGTCATTTTTACAGGTAAAAAAGCCTAAGGAAAATGATAGCTTTGTAGCTCGGGTTTGCTCATCAAAATCTGCATTTTGGCACAGGTGGGGGTCCCAAATACTGATGGGCACCAACCACATGGGGAAATCCTCCCCTGGAAATGAGGGAAAACAAGGAATCAGGAAAAAAAACTGGGTGGAAAACACTGAGGAACAGAGCTCAAATGGGCTCCCAGCTGCGAGTTTGGCTTTGAAAACGGAACTGAAAAGAAAGGCGCAAATCTGAAGGCCCAAATTGGAAGTGTGAGTTCTTAGAGGTAAAAATCTGAGGGAAAATGACAGTTTTAATCTGAAGTAAAATGTCAGTTTTAGAGTCAAAAATCTGAGGCAAGACATCCATCTCAGAGGTAAAAAATCCGAGTAAAAATGTCAGTTTTAGAAGTAAAAACCTGAGGGAAAATTGGGGCTGCAGGGCTCGGTGATGAGTGGGAACACACCAAGGCTGTGGAGCTAAAAGAGCAGTGGGGATAGCCCAGAAATCCTCCTGAAAATGTGATTTATTGAGCTGCGAGGGTGTCTCTCACTCCCAGTGGCAGATGCCTCGTCATACGTGACATTTAAGCAGGGTGAGGGAGGTTCCACTGTAGGAAACCAGGCTCTGTCTGCCGGGGGGCACCGGGCTGAGCCGGTTTGTGGCGCCCGCTCTCGCAGCCGGGGAGGGAATCTTCCAAATCAGATTTTTATGAGGTGTCTAATTGACTCATCATCCCTGCCCACCCCTCCTCTCTCCACGCACAAACATTTGCTCTGCCCTGAAATGTGAGATGAACAAGGCTGGCGTGAAATGTCTGAATAGAGCAGAGGAGGGTGAGGAAAGAGCGAATTCCTCCCTTGCCAGTCTTTAAAACATGACTGTAAAAAATCCCCTATAAAAATAACAACAACAGAAAGAGCTTGTGGTTTCCTAAGCCAGTTTGCACTTCTGGAAGTTGATGACCCCCCTGGATTACTGTTGTTTTTTTAGACCTCTTTCAATTTCTTTTTTAGGACAGTTTGTCTGCAGTGTGGCTGTGTGTGGGTAGAGAACTGGAGAACATGCAAAGGGAAAAAGAAAAAGCTAAAAAATGGGCAGGAAAAGCAGGACTGCATATGCTTTTTTTTTTTTCCTGTATTAAAAATAAAACAAATTAAAAAGAGCTTGAAGTTTTCAAAGATTCGGGTTAGTAGGGGTGGAGCGCAGGCAAATGAAGTTGATCCTGAGGACCACATCTAATACAGGATTTCTTTGTGTCCCTCCTCGACTGCGGGAGAGCTGTGTCTCAGTTTGCAAACTTCTGATTTATGTCCCTTGGAAGCTGCAGAGAGGAGAGAGGAATCAGCCAAGCCATCCCAGGGAGCTGGATGCTGTGGTGGGTCTGCAGGTCTTGTACTGCTGCCACCAGGAAATTTGGTTTCTTTTTGCTGTCCAGTTTCTGGTGTCACATCTCATTTGGGGCGTCTTTGCTCAGCAAACAGTCTGATCCTTCAGAAATATTTCTCTTTTCTCTGTGATGCTCATGCGTGTCCTGAGCTGAGCCCTGCTGTTCTCCTTGGGATGTGGCTGCTTGGCAGGAACTCCAAAAAAAGGGGAGTTCTGTCCCTGAGTGGGACGGAGGGAAAGTGGGATCTGAGGGCCAAGGTCTGCTCCCATCCCTGTGTGCAACAGCCAGATCACATCCTGCCCGTTCTGCTGTTCCCTGCTCTGGATTTTCATTGCTTGCACTGCAAGAATTTGCATAGAACTTGCACAGAAAGGACCTGTGGAGGGAAATTTGAACAAAACCCCAGTTGCTGTATCCTTGTCTGGAGGTGAAAAATGCCATTTCCCACTCTGCAGGGTGTGAGTGGCTCCTGGGGACAGGGCTCTGTGCTGGGGCACTAGTGGCCATTAAATTTTCACTCCAAGCCCTTCTCCACCCTGAAGCTCTGGGGACATGCCAAGAAAGCTTTTTTGTTGTTGTTGTTTTATTTTTTTCCCAGTTAGCGAAGCAGAGCCTGCCGTTCCCAGACAGAGCATCCACCTGGTTTATTCTGTGCCCATTGCTCCTCTCCAGCACAAAAAGGGTTTTATTTGAAAAGTTCAGCTTTGCTCTCTCCCTTTGTTTCCCTCAGCTGGAAGCTTCCCTTTTAAAACATTAATATCCCTATTATTTTTTCCCCCCCAGCAGGTTAATTAATATTTGATTCATCACCTTGAAAGCTAATGGGTGTTTATCCAGATCCTGAAGGCAATGAATGCCTGCTATAAATAAATACCCACATCACTGACAGCCCATCTTTATTTATTCTCCTTCAGGAAAGGACCTCTGCTTGGCTCTAAAGGAGTTAATCCCAAACTTCTCCCAGGCTTGGTTTGGGATTGGCCTGGCTCCATGTTTTCCTGATTGAGCTTATTTTGCAAACATTGTGCCTTTTAATGAGGGAAAAGGGCAGCTTTTGTGGAGAGAGACCCAGACAGCTCAGCAGGATCACTCCGGCCTGGGTCAGCAAAAGCCATTGGAGTTTGTGGGTGTTTTTATGGGCTGAGAAGGCTCTGGATCTCTCTGAAATATTATTTCATTTTGGCTCTTGGAGAGCATTTTGCAAGTTCTCTTCTGCTTCAAATAAATGGTGTTTATCATCTTTGTCTCCAGCCGTTGTCATCGGTGACCCTAATTAGGGGCACATTAAAAACAATGTTGAGTTTGTCACTCCTGCAGAATTTAAAAAATCAATCTTTACTTCTGCTGTTAGCTCACATGTCCCTCCTGGGCGCTGCTCTGTCCCCATGAGAGGGCCTGGCTGCTGTCACCTCAGCAGTGACACCTGTCCTGAGGCAGGATTAGGGGAGCCAAATGAGCTCGTCCCTGCCTGTGGCTGAGAATTTGTGTTTTCCCCAAAAGTGAGGGCATTCTTGGGGCTGCCCCCAGGAAGCTCCAGCCTCTGGACTCCCAGGATTGTGTAGCATTCTCAGTTTTTGTACATTTTCCCATTCCTAATGGAAGTGTCAAGCCCAAAGGAGCAGCCAGACATTTTTCATGATTATTTAAAAATCCGTGCTGCTGCTGTGGTTGATGATTTTTTTTTTTTTTTTTCAGGGACATTGGCTCATCAATTTTTAATTCTTGATCTTGGCAGCGCTGGTTGAATTAGAAACAGAACAACTGATTTTAATGAGCGCAAGATTAATGCAGATGAACTTGGCAGGGGCTGCGATCCAGCTGAGGAGAGGTGATTGTCTGCTCCCCCTCCCAGCTCCCTCCTTGGTGGGCTGTCACAGCCCCAGCAGCACTGGAGCAGGGAATATTCTCATCTTAGCTCTTCACCTGAGGGAGAGATGCTCATTAACCAGCCTGGTTCACTCAGGATATTTTGCTCATCAATCCCTGGTAGCTGCTCTGGGCCCTCCCCAGCCCTGCAAGGTGCAGGGGGAGGAGGAAGGTGAGGATGATGTTCATGGGCGGAGGAGAAACTTCCCTCTGGAAGGGAAGGAGAAGATTTTGGCTGCCGTGGGAGGTCCGGAATGGTTGTGATCCACACCTATTGCCTGTCCCTGGGTGGAGAGATGTTGGTTTATTTTTGGGTCATATAAACAGCAGTTACTGATAAGAGAGAGCCCAGGACATCCCTCACCAGGCTATCTCCCCCTGCCCCACATCAGCTCCTCCACACCTACAATTCCATATTTGCAGAGTGAGTGGTTTTATTACCAAGGAAAAATGGGGGGAGGCTGAGCTGAACTAATTTAATTTGATTCTGTGGGCAACTGGCAGTTTTCTATCCCTGTTTTACTTTTTTATGTGTTTTAATCAGGTGGTGCATGCAGCGATCACAGCGCTGTGGGTTTAACCTGCCCGGGTTCTCGGGTGGGTTGGGCAGGAGCTGAGTGTGATAAATAATGAGTATTCTCCCAGGAAAGCAGCAGGGAACTGGGGAGGAAAAGGCTGGAGCAGCAGCTGCTGAGGTCACCCAGTGATTTGTGTCCAGCTTTACCGGGACCCGCCTGACCTGTGGCATTGTGACCATGGAAAAGCCATGGATGGCATCATGTCCTGCTTCAATATCCCACCCCCAGGGTGGAAGGAGGAGCTGTGACAGAGGTATTGGTGTCCTCAAACCCAAGGGTTTCATGGTGCCTGCAGGACCTTCTGCATCCTGTGGGGAATAAAAGATGAGACAAAGCAGTGGGAAGTGGATGCAGATGGAGAGGATGTTCCTGAGGGTCTGTGCAACATCCACAGTTGTTCAGATCCTGGAGGTCCAGTGGGAAAACCTGTGAGGGAAAAGGGGTAGCTGGGCTAAAAGGCACCTTGTCTGGATCTGGGCGCTGGCCACCTCCAGCTCTGCAGGAGCAGCTCTGTAGTGTCAGAACGAGCGCAGCGCTTCCATCTGGGCCTTTGGGAGGCCTGATTCCCGAATATCAGCTTCCCTCCTTCCAGGACACCCAGAGATGTCCCGTGCTGGGGGCAGCACTTGGGATGAGGCTGGTGCCTTGCACTCTCAAAACCACCTGGCTCTGGTGCCTTGGGCTCCACCCCTGTGCACCCCAAAAACGCCTGGGCAGGGGGGCACTGCCAGGCTCTCCCTCACAATCCCCTTCCAGTGGCTGGAAGGTTCAGGGCTCTGGAATCACCAAACCCACAGCTTTTTCCTCAGCTCTGTCCCACCCACCAGCGCCCTCAATATCTCCCCAGCCTGGCTGGGGCCAGTTCTGTGTTGCTGACCTGGCCAGGTGGAGATGTCTAGAGAAGTAGGTTTTTTTTTTTTTTGGCTTTTTCCCATTTTCAGCTTGTTGCAAACCGTTGTTACCTTCCCACCTGCCCGCTCAGGACAGGAGCGCTGCTTTAGCTCGGCGTCGCCAAGGAGAGCTTAAATATTGTCATTAAAAAATTCCAGTCTTGCATCATCTTCTCAGACACACAGGAAAAAAAACCCTTTGCAATTAAATTCCCTGGGCTCCAGCAGGAGAGCAGAAATTCCTCCTTTCCCCCCCCCTTTTCTGTGATGATGATATTCTGGGATTTTAGAGCAGCAGGAGGGGGAAAAAAAGCCTGTTTGATTTTCCTCATTATGTTAAGCCTGGTTTTACTTTCTGATTGCCAAAGCATGATAAATGGAACACAGATTACCTAGAGATTTTCAAAGATTTGCCTTCAATTTGATTTTTCCTGAGCCTCATTAAGCCTGCAGGTTTTATCTACACTTTGTTCTTCCAGTGGAGTAACATTACCATATATTAATAGCCGTATTTTTTTCCATTTGAAATTAAAACCAGACAGAGGCTTCTCATGCTTTGCTTTCAAATTCTATTTTAAAAAATATCGATCATGTGTGTGTGTTGTTTTTCCTTTCCCTCTGACCCTGCTGGCTCTGTAAAGGACATTCCTCAGGGAAATGCCTCCAGTTGCGGATGTCTGGGCATTGCTGGGTGCAGTTTTGTGGATTAAGGGATGCATTTTAGAAGGTATAATGTATAGATGATTAAAAAAAAAAAAGTGGCTTCCAACAGAAAGGCAGGCAAGACAAGTAAGATTTAAAAGCAGGAGCTGTAAAATCAGGGAGTACAGAGGAGGCTGAGCAGGGTAAGGCAACCCTTGATGTGCTCAGGTGCGTCTTGCAGGCGTTAATGCCATTGGAATTGCTCATCCTCTATGATTTTAGGACAAACAGCCCCAAATCCATGGCTTTAGGAGAAATGGCTGAAAGCCTCTGGGTAGAGCCTGAGTGGCGCTCCCTGGGAGGGGCTGGGAGGGTGGCAGGGCCATGGGGACAACACAGGACACACACACACAGAGAAGGCCCCCTGAGACCGCCGGTGTGTTCCTTCTGCTGGGGGCAGCGAACCTGACCCACCTCCGGGGCTTTCCAGGGTGGCTCTCAGTCCAGGGAGGATTCCAGTGCACCCTCCTCTTCCTGTGCCCATCCCGAGGCCTTGGGGCAGCCTGAAGAGGTGGTGGAAAGGTCTCCCTGCAGCTGATGTGGGGAGCAGCTCCCTCATGGAGCTCCTGTCCCCCTCAGGACAGGGTGGCAGGAGCTGGCTGTGTCCTCTGAGTGCTGGCGCTGAAACACCCAAGGCAAGCTGCTCTGTTGGTGCCAGTGTTGGAGTCCAGGGCCTGTGGAAAACCCCTCAGGTTGCCCTGGGGGACCCTNCAGAAAAGCCCTCATTAGGGGAATGACAGGGTGAAAAACCCGGACAGTGCCATGGCCAGGAAACACAGTGGGGTGAGAACAGAACATCCTTGGTGTGCCCCTGCAGCTCCCCCAGCCATGGCGCTGGTGCCCAGGTGAAGCCCCTCATCCCCAGAGCTGTCTCTGCGAGCTGAGGCGCTCCTCGGGATGTTCTCCTCCAGACACCACCCCAGGAGCTGTGCTTGAGCTGGAGACAGCTCTTCTGGAGAGGTTCCCTCTCGCTCCCCCGGCCCCGCTCTAATTATCACTCACTGCTTTCTATTTATAAAGGAGAGCAGCACCGAGCAGCTGAGGCCAGCAGGGCCCGGGTGCTCCCAGCCCCACCCAGCCCACCTCTGCCACGGAGCTCTTCATCCCCACGGCCCTTCCAGAGCCTCATCCTGCACTGGAGAGGGCATTTCCCAGCCCTCTTTCCTTTGGATACATGCACGTGGGGGTTTTTTTTTTCCACTTGTTTACAAGAGAATGTTTTCTTTTCAAGAACAGGGATTGTTTTTGCAGCAGCTCCAAGCCTGCCTCGTAAATCAAACATTTCCCAAGCACTCCATGACTCAGGATGACGCTCTTTTTACTGGAATGCCAGCGTGAATATCCAAAATGTGTTTCTTGGTGGAGCCTGGGGAGTTCTGTGTCCCCAGGTGTGACACAGAGGAGCGATGGGTCCTTGTGGCTGAGCCAGGGGGATGTGGCTGGAGCTGGGGCTGAGTTGGGGCAGGATTTGTGTTTATTTCAATGTGCCGGAGGCCGAGGCCAGCTCTCACCATCCTGCAGCAGGGGAGCATCCCCTCCACTTCTGCTGGGTCAGCTCAGGCTGAAGGTGCCTTCCCAGTGTGGCAGGGAAGGACTTTGCTGCTGCTCGGGTTTTACCCCAGCGTTGCCTCTGCCGCCCTTTCCAACAGCACCAAGCACCTGCTCTTCCGCAAGAATCCGGAGTTTTCCCCCAGGAGCATCCTCTCACTATCACCACTCCATGCAGGATGCCAGATTTGATAAAAATGCTCTGATCTGTTCTGACAAATCCTCTGCTCCTAAGTAGATAATAACCAGAAAATCTTCCTAAATAAATCCTGGTTTCGGATCTGTGCCCACACTTTGTTATTCTTTCCATATCAATTAACTGCTCCTTGTTGCCCAGAACTGGGAGCAGAACTGGGAGCATCCTCAGCCCCTCCTGGGGGAGGGAGACTCAGATTTATGGAACTTGGTGTGGGACTGGGAGGAGAGTTATGAGTGCAAAAAAAAGAGATTCTGATTTGGCAGCATGGAGGCACGAGTGACCAGAACCTCTCTCAGCTGAGCAGGGATTAATGTTGCAGATAGCCATAATCCCAAACTGCAGCAGGAAGGGCTGGGATACCTTCCCATGATACAGAATCATAGAACGGCTTGGGCTTGGATAAAAACCACCTAATTCCAACCCCCCTGGCCATGGGCGTGGCAGTATTTCAGGGAATCTGGCACTGGAGGAGAGACAGGGATATATTGGAATAACACCCGTTCATTTCCCCTCTCTCCCTTCGGTATCAAGTGGATATATTTGATACCGACAGGCCCCTTTAGGCAAAGGGAATCCCAGGCCCCATCTGCCCCAAAACTCTGACATCACTGGTGAGGTCAGAGCTTCCCCAGGGGCAGGCTGCGGAAGTGACCATCCCTGTGGCGGTGGCTGCTGCACTCCCGTGGGCCCGGCCACATCCGCAGCCCCTGGGGCGCAGAGCAAAGCTCTGGGGAACGAAAGCTGGGCTGGCTCTGCCGGGTAACAAGGGCAGACAATGACGGTGATGCAGGCCTGAGGGTGGCTGGGGTTTGGGCAGGGATGCAGGATTGCAGGGATGCTGGAATGAAGGGCTGCAGTGATGCAGGGACACAGGGATGAAGGGATGCAGTGATGCAGGGGCACAGGGATGAAGGGATGCGGGGACACAGAGATGCAGAATTTCAGGGATGTGGGGATGTGGGCATGCAGGGCTGCAGGGCTGCATGGTTTTAGGGATGCAGGATTTCAGGGTTGCAGGAGTGCAGGATTTCNTGCAGGATTTCAGGGATGCAGGATTTCAGGGATGCAGGAGTACAGGATTTCAGGGTTGCAGGGGTGCAGGATTTCAGGGATGCAAGATTTCAGGGATGCAGGATTTCAGGGACGCAGGGATGCAGGATTTCAGGGATGCAGGATTTCAGGGCCGCAGGGTTGCACCGCCTGCTGTCACCAGGAGGTGGCACAGCCCGAGCGCGGATGTCGCACCGGGTCGCGCCCTCCGCCGCCGGGAGCCCCCAAAAAAGGAGCGAGGCGATTCATCGCTTCCAGGAAAGCCAGGGAAAAGCTCGAATCACTTTTCTGGGAAAGCCTTTGTGCGGAATTACTTTCACGCGGAAAACAAACGGAAAAAAAGGCACAAACTCTGTCTGGGAAAAGGAAAAACGCGCCCGCAGCTCTCGGGGCTCCCTCTCTCCGCATCCCCGCGGCCTTTCCGCACGGGCAGAGCCTCTGCTGGCTCCTGTTCCCTCCCCGGGGCCCTCATTCCCTGCTCCCACATCCCAGCTCCTCATGGAAGCTGCATCCACGGCTCGTGTCGGCAGCTGCAGCTCGCAGAGCTTTTTCCTGGAACCTCTGGACAAAAAGCAGGACAAAAAGCAGGAGGGATCCGTGGCCGAGCAAGGACGAGGTGGCCCCGAGCATCCCGCCCGCAGTCTCCATCTCTCCCCAGGTGGGATCAGGATTTTCCCCCCAGGACACGCTCTGCCCACCTGCCCTCGTGGGAGCGCCCCACAGGCAGCTTTGGCGGCGCCGAGGCAGCTGCAAATGGCAAATCAAGATTTTTTTTTTTTTTTTCCCCTCAAAAAAGGCATTTTCCCCTTTCTGACAAAGAAGCGGGGCTGCAAAAGGAAGAGATCAGCCACTAATGGCTGGGCTTGATCTTAGAGGCTGGGCTTGATCTTAGAGGCTTTTTCCAACCTTATGATGGACGAGTAAAATGTTTGCTTGGGGGGAAATACTGACCTGCAGCCCTGATGCTGGAGAGGCTGCAGTTCAAGAAAACGATTGTCTGTGTTTCACTTAAAGGGATGATTCTGAAGTGCATTCCTGTTGCTGGTAAAACACAGAATCCCAGAATGGTTTGGGTTGGAAAGGACCTTAAAATTCATCTCAGTCCGCGCCCTGCCCTGGCAGGGTCACCTCCCACCATCCCCGGTTGCTCAGATCTAGCCTGCCCGTGGTCACTTTGCTACTACTACACACCGTGCTACTTAGTGACCAAGCCCAGTTTTTAATAAAATAAAGGTGCTTTCTTCCCCCCAAAGGAGTTCCTTTGCTCCCAGTTTTCCCTCCTTGGGTTTCCACATCCCAAGTTAACCAAAATCTGTTAATCCCCATCTGTTTGCCCTGTAGCTGCTCTCCCTCAGCTTCCAGGAAAGCCCCAGGACAAGGGATGGATGTTCTGCAAGCACAAGGAGTCAGATGGAGGAGATGTTGTGCAATCCTTTCCTCACCAGAGCCCATTTCCCGCTCCTCGGCCCTTTGTGAGAGGCAGTCACAAACCCTTGTGTGAAACGTGGTGGGGCCCTTGACATGGTGTTGGCAGGAGGCTTCTGTCCTCTCCCGAGAAGGAAGCAAACAACAGATTCAAAGCCAGTTATTTCTCAAATTAAAAAAAAAAATAATTATCCCCCCCCTTTGCTTCTTTTTTGTTATTCTTTCTGAATTCCTCCTTAGCATCCTGAGAACCCTTGAGAGGATTTGCATTTGGAACATGAAATGAATTTCTCACAATGAGGCCAAAGAAAACCAAGGTGGGTGGAGGAAGCTGCGGCTGTGCCAGCAGCCAGTGCAGCAAGGAGCAGCCCTCAGCTGCCCACAGGGATTAAATGGAAGGAAGGAAGGAAGGAAGGGAGAGAGAAAGAGAGAAAAAGAAAAAGAAAGAAAGAAAGAAAGAGAAAGAAAGAAAGAAAGAGAAAGAAAGAAAGAAAGAGAAAGAAAGAAAGAAAGAGAAAGAAAGAAAGAAAGAGAAAGAAAGAAAGAAAGAGAAAGAAAGAAAGAAAGAGAAAGAAAGAAAGAAAGAGAAAGACGTTTCAAAGCAAGGACCAAGCTGCTGTAGCCTCCTGCAAGAGCTGATTCTTTACAGGCATTTCGATTTCCTAAAGCTGTATCCATTCACCTGGCAGAGACAGGGATGTGACAGCAGTGACAACTCTCACAGCCAACCTGTGATATTTCACAGGCACAATAACCCAGGAGAACCTGGTCCAGCAAGCCCAAATCCACGGGAATGGTTTGCCTTTGGGACCCAGGCCCCTGCTGACATCCATCCATCATCTCTGAGCCAACCCAGCTCCTCTCCAGGGCAATTGTTGGCCCAGATGGCTTCTGATATTTTTAAAATAGCCAAAACGCATCCTGAAAAGCACAGAGCCCTGCAGGAGGGGTGGATTCCGTCCTCATGCCAGTGTCATCCACTGGGATCACTGACACACAGGGGCATTTCTGGCCCGGCCGATGCACAGCCCACGTCCTCCCTTACCTGTCCATAAAACCACCCGATGTCTGTGCCAGGGTGGAGATGCACAGGAACAAACCAAACATCTCCCCTCTGCCTAGAACACGAGTTCATGAACTGCTGATATCATTCAGGACCATTCTAATTGAAACATCATGTCTTACACAATCATCTCCTTCTCCATCCCCTTCTTTCACTCTTTTAGAAACCATTTCCTGCTTTTGCCAGCTGGACACGCTGTCCTTCCTCCTGCTTTGAAGCAAATATTTTGTTGGGTTTGGCTGCTGCCACAGCCACATGTCCTCTTCTGCCTGATATTTGAGCCATCTGCTGCTAAAGAGAATATTTGGGCCTGGAAGTCTCCGAAGGGTTTTGAGGTGCTCAGATGAATCAGGAAGCAGCAGAGCAGGATGAAACTCCTTCTCAGCTTCACCTGCAGAGTAATTCAAGCTGAAATGCTTTAAAATTAAATGCTGAGAGATGCTTGTTCCAACAGCCTGGTAGTCCCAGGCTGAGGAGCTGATCCACCCTGCTCGCCCTCCACACCTGGACATGGAATCCAACCCCCATTTCCTCTTTAGTCCCAAGTGGATGGAAAAAGAGAATTGGCCCCCTGAGCCGCTGAGGTTGCCAGCATCCGCCTTGCCTCATTTCTGCTGCTTGGAGTACATCTGGCTGTGCTCTGGGACAGCCACCACAGCCAGAGGTGCTGCAGGGACAGGAGCTGTGTGCTGAAGTGGTTGGAGGTGCCAGAGCAAGGGACATTCGCTGCTCACGGTGCCTTTCCTTCCAGGACACACACAGAGAGCTTTTCCTTGACATGGCTGCTGTCTCCTGTTGGGTTTTTTTCCTCTTTTTCTCTTTGCCTGGTGTGTTTTGAACTAAGGGGGTTTTTTTTCATCCAGCTGAGCCTCAAGATCTGGAGGTGCCTGCCCTTCAGGGGGACACAGTGAGGAGCTGCCCAGGGCTGGGGATGTGACAGGCACCTGTCACAGGACACGATGTCAGAGCCCCAGCAGGGGATTCCTCTGCAGGACACCAGCCCTGTGCTTGGCATCCCCCAGCCTCCCTCTCCTCCCACCCCACGGGATTCTGTCTCAGCTGCTTTGGAGCTTGCATCACCGCTTTTTGGGAAGCTCCTTGCAGTTCTCAGAAATACCAGCTTCTTGTTGGGTTTGCTTCCTTGCACTTCTTGGAGAGCGTTTTTCAAGTTCTCTTCTGCTTCAAATAAATGGTGTTTATCATCTTTGTCTCCAGCCGTTGTCATCGGTGACCCTAATTAGGGGCACATTAAAAACAATGTTGAGTTTGTCACTCCTGCAGAATTTAAAAGATCATTCTTTACTTCTGCTGTTAGCTCACATGTCCCTCCTGGGTGCTGCTCTGTCCCCATGAGAGGGCCTGGCTGCTGTCACCTCAGCAGTGACACCTGTCCTGAGGCAGGATTAGGGGAGCCAAATGAGCTCGTCCCTGCCTGTGGCTGAGAATTTGTGTTTTCCCCAAAAGTGAGGGCATTCTTGGGGCTGCCCCCAGGAAGCTCCAGCCTCTGGGCTCCCAGGATTGTACAGCATTTAATTAGCATTTAAGTTCATTGTGCAGCATTTAATTAATTAGCATTTAATGTTCATCTCCATCACAGCTTTGAGGAGACCTGGAAAACCCCAATATTCCTGTCCAGACATCAAACACCCCTTTGCTCCCCAGATCTCACACGGTGAAACACTGTCCCCAAACTCCCAAACCTTGAGCACGCACGTGCCTGGCTCCCTTGGTCCTCAACACCCCCAAAAAAATGCCAAGAGGGTGAGTTTTTCTCCCCTAACCTGGAAGGCTCAGGCAGCACCTCGCTGTCGCTCCAGGGGGACAATCTGGGACACGGTGCCTGGGGATTGGTGCTGGAGGCAGCTGCTGAATGGCCCTCTGTGCGCTTCGTCCCTTAGCTGGATAAAGGGGGCATTATTAAATGTAGGAAACGAGAATCTCCCCGTTCTTCCAGACCGAGTTCTTGCCGGGTTCCTGTGGGGAGCAGCCTCGCCCATGGATTCATGACGCAGTTCGTCACACACACACAAACACACTTTGATCAGAAGGCATGAACTAAGAACTACTTTATTTGAAAGTCTGACTCCATTATATAGTATCTCTACAAAGGCCAGGAACTGGGGGAGAAGGTTGACACCTCTCCCCATCCCGTTGGTCAGGACAACTGTCCATCAGCTGTCCATAGCTCTAAGAGCAGGAATGAAAACTCTCCTTGAAACTATACAATAACATTGGCTGTGTTTACAGACCAGAGCATAAGAAAGAGCCCAAAACATGAAACTGTGAAACAGAAGAGAAAGCTGAAAAAATCAGGGCGACAGATTCACCCCCAGGATGGATGGATTCACCCCCAGGCATGGCCAGCGCGCTCTGCTCCGGGTTTGTCAGCAAAGGAGGGCTCGTGCTGTGCTGGAAAATAAGGGGAATAATCAGTGTTCGGGCAGTCCTGGTGACGCAGTTCATCACACACACACAGACACACACACACACTTTGATCAGAAGGCATGAACTGTGAACTAAGTTTATTTGAAGAGATCTGACTCTATTTTATAGTATTTCTACAAAGGCCAGGGACTGGGGGAGAAGGCTGACACCTCTCCCCATCCCATCGGTCAGGACAACTGTCCATCAGCTGTCCAGAGCTCTAAGAACAGGAATAAAAAGTACCTTAAAGTTATGATTGCCAGTGTTTACAAACCAAAGCATGAGAAAAAACCCAAACCTTGAAACACTGTGAAACAGAAGAGAAGCTGAAAACATCAGGGCAGCACTCCTGGGGCTGGTGTGGTGCTGCAGCAGGGAACATCCCCGCGGGGTCTGTCAGCCCCTCCTCTCACAGCCAGAGCCAGCGCAGCTCCTGGGGCTGTTCCTCCTCCCTCAGCCCTTCAGCTCAGGGGGGGAGTCAGTTCATTTCCAGGAAATCCTTCTCTCGTTCTTTCTTCTTCTTTTTTTTATTCAAATGGCAAAGTTAAGTCCTCATGAACTTTTTGAGAACTTTTGTTCGTTCCCTCTCGCCAGCTAAACTGTGCTTTGTGCTGGTGACAGAACCCCTTTCTCCCAGTGCTGGCCTTGGGCCAGGACCTGGAACTGTCCCCTGTGTGCTGGCAATGCCACCAGCCCTGTCCCCCTTCCCTCTGGGCTGAGGCAAAGCCCCAGCTCCGACCAGCTCCCCTCTGGGGGCTCTCTGGGGCTCTTTCCCCTTCTCCCCCTTGTGCATGAGGTGATGGAGTGAGCTCTGCTTGCTTCGCCTTCCTCTGCAATGGAAAATGTGGAAAATGTCAAATATCAGGGGGAATAATCAGTCTGACCTGTGGAAGGGAAGGGTGGTGGTTCCTTGGAAGAAACAACAGCACAAGTGGTGCCAGAAGGAATTCCTCTTTCCCTCTCCAGCTCCAGGGATGCTCTCTCTGGGACAGGACTTGTTTGCTGGGGATTTTAGTGCTGTTTGAGTCTTTGCATCATGCAAAGATCTGCAAAGGGAGCCGGCTCCATCATGCTGGGTGGTAAAGGGAAGATTTCCCAGCGTTTCTGTGTGTCAGAGCAGGACACAGAGGGCAGAGCAGAAGGGAGCCAGTGGATTTCACAAACCCACTCAAAGCCCCATCACCACTGCAGAGGCACAATCCACGAAATGCTGAGGAAAAAGAATTCCAGCAGCAACGCATCGTATAAATGGCATTTATCTCTGGAGGCTCATGGCTTGAGGTCTCCACTGCTGCTGCTACCCCCGGAGCACCAAATAAAACTCTTCCCTCTCCCAGAATCTCCCTTTCCCGGAGCTGAGTGTGCGAACAGGTGACACAAATGTCTGCTGACTTCGCTTACCTGTTTCTCAGGATGCAGAGTAGGAAGGGAGCTGTAGTGCAAGCAGGGGGGAAACAAGCAGGATGTCCCTAAAGATGTGTCCTCCAACAGCCAAAATATCTTCTGAAGCCGAGTGTGGGATGTGCACAAGTAGTGATTGCAACACAGCCACCACTGGGACTGCGAGGAGAGAACTGAATACTTTCTGTGAGAGTTTTAACCTTTGCAAATGAGGAAAGTCATTGAATAATTTGAGTTGGGAGAACCATTAAAGGTCATCCAATCCAACCCCTCTGCAGTGAGCGGGTCAATTTTAACTAGACCAGGTTCTTCCAAACCAAATCCAACCTGGCTTTGAACGTTTCCAGCGATGGGGCAGCCACAGCTTCTCTGGGCACCCTGTGCCAGGCTCTCACCTCCCTCTCAGGGAAGCATTCTTTCCCAATATTCAGTCTGAACCTGCTCTCTGTGGGTTTGAAACATTTCCCCCTTGTCCTCTCACTCCATGTCCCTCTCCAGCTCCCTTTAGTTATTGGAAGGGGCTTTTAGGAATCCTTGGAACTTTCTCTTCTCCACCGGGGCAGTTTCCAGGGGAAGGACTGACAACTACTCACCCCAGAGTGGAGAGAAGGCAGGGCTGAGTATTTGCTGAGCCAGGTAAACATCTCCCTGCCCCCTGCAGCATCCCCATCCCTGGGGGAGGCAGCTGGAGCTGCTCCTGAGAATCCCCAGCAATGATGACAGATGAGGATGGAGCTGCAGTTTCTACAGAGACCTTTATTGGGTATAAAAGGGTATAAAAACCGAGTGCAAATTCCAGTAAGAACACGTTGTGGGCAGACAGTCCCAGACATTGGTGGGAGAGGAACCCAGGAAGGCGGCACCATCTCCAGATTCCCTTGTGCACCCAGATCCAGAGAGATTGGATTCCCGGAGATGGATTAGGACCCTTCTTTCTGCAAAGCTTTCAGTCCCTCTGCTTCATCCTGCCGGGCTTGACAAGAGCTCTCCGCAGAGCAGGCACTATTTTATCAACCAGCCTTTGCGAGTGCAGCTTGGAGCGGGGCTGAGCCCCCTGCAGAGCGCAGGTGAAACTTCTGCAGCAGCAGAGAGGGGCCTGTTCCCCTCTCTGGGTACACTGAGAGTGGCAGTAAATAAGTGCAGTTTGGTTAATACTGAGCAATGCATAGATGAGCTTTTAACAGTCCTCCTGCTGCAGCTGCTTCCAGTCAAAAGTCCCGTCCAAAGTCAGGTCAAAATTGTCCTTTTCCTGCTCTCGGGAGAGCTCCAGAAACACCTGAAATAGGCAAGATAACGCTCGGGTTATTTCTCTGCGAGGCTCCTTTGCAGGAGGCGCAGCTCTGCAGCGAGGCGTGGAGAGGCTTTTGGGGGGAGCAGCAGCTGAGCCTCCTGTGCTCTCTGGAGTAACCGGACAGGCATCACCTGCCTGCAGGTATTTCCATGCAGGTTTTCCCCACCAATGGATCGAATTAAACACTCCTGATCTTTGCCACCAGCCTGGTACGAGCCGCAATAAATAACTGCTGTTTCCAGGGGCGCTGGGCATGGGCAGCTCCACCCTTGGGTGTGGTGTGTGCCTTTCTCGACCCAGCGGGGTCCGAGACTCCATCCAGACTTGTTCCCGCCACACGGAATCCCAGCAGTAAAAAGCCCAAGTCATTTTCCACCTCTTTACCAGTAGGGAACTCCTCACCCACCGCCCTCAGGCAGGTTTTTGGTGGAGCTGCCTTTTGCCCCTGCACCAGCCTGGGTTTGGCTGCAGGTTTTGTCGCTGCGCCTGCCTTTACAGCACAAATAAAAATCACCTGCCTGAGTCAGAGTATTCAGGGAGAAGCTGTACTCCTCGAGGCTGCAGCTTCGCTTGGCTGTGGAGAAATGGGAAGAGGGTTGAAAACCAGCAGTTGCTGTTCTGCCTTTTTAAAAAGTCACCTGGTTTTGCTCTTACCTTCCTCTAGCTTGGAGAAGGACTGGGACAGGGGCAGTGCATCTTTCATTGGGACCTTGTAGACAAGCAAAGAGGGGAACCTTGAGGAAACAGAAGAAAAGGTGATTCTTGCTCTGCATTGAGGTTCTGGGGTCAAACCTTTATGGCTGTATGGATGTCTTGCTGCTGGGATCACAGGAGGGCTGGAGGTGCTGACATTATGAACTCAGATCCCCCTACAGGGAGCTGTTCATCCCTCTCCAGCTGAGATCCTGTCTGGCCATCCCACCAGGCAAGTTTTCAGGGATGAGGCAGCGTTGAAACCGCTCCTCATCCCGTATTTTATACTTACGTCTCCTGGCGGGCTGCACCTGGGAAAATCTTCAGAATCTCAGCGTGCAGGACATCAGCGCTCGCTGGATCCTTGACCTTGATTTCCAGGAGATATCCTTTGCCAAACTTGTTCTTCAGGTACTGGATGGAGCCAATGCACCTGGCAGGGCAGGGGGGAGCAGAGATGACAGTGAAATCATTGTCACCTCAGCACCTGCTCCTTCCTGAGAAGGAAGCCAGGGGACACTCCATGAAAGCCATGGCAGTGAGGCTGGAGCAGCAGCGTGGATCAGCTCCAGCTCAGCCGGGCGCTGTCACCCACCGGAGCTGCCCGGACACCAGGATGGCCACGCGGTCACACACGGCCTCTGCCTCCTCCATGTAGTGCGTGGTCAGGATGGCTCCTGACTCCTTGGGCTTCAGGGCATCCCGGATTGCTCTCCTGGGGACCAGAGTGAAAAACAAAATAAATAAAAAAAAACAATCCAACACTCCCTAGAAATATCAGACATTGCTCTTGTAGCTTTGCCCATCCAAATGCCTTTCCCCTAAAATAAGAATAAAGTTTTCACATGCAGCAACTTTAGATTAACGAGCACATGGTAATGCTTTGAAATAATGACAAAAAATACTTGATTCAAGTCTCTGTATGAATCCTCCCAAATCCCATTCAGGACTGTCCTAATTAATGAGCACACGGTAACGCTTTGAAATAATGACAAAAAATACTTTTGACACAAGTCTCTGTATGAATTCTCCCAAATCCCATTTAGGACTGTCCTAAATCCTACAAGAAGGATGAAGGTAAAGTAGTTTTCCTCTCTCCTTGCTCATCCCTGAGTTAGAGAGAGACAAAAAAACACGTTTTCCAACAGAAGCATCGCAAGGAGGGACAGCACCATCTGTGGATGGGGCAAACCCCTTTTCCTGCAACTTTAAACGTCTCCTTTTGGCTTCCCATCCCTTTCCCACCCGGGGTTGGTGCTCACCAGACGCAGCGCTGCCCGTTGGGATCCATGCCGGTGGAGGGCTCGTCCAGGAGCAGCACGGAGGGGTTGCCCAGCAAGGACAGTGCCAGGCAGAGCTGTGACACGGAGAAAGGGCTCAGCCAGGCCTCCTGCACGGCCTGGCACTGTGCCCGCACGCAGCCTCCTCGTCCTCGGGAGTTCTGACTTATGGGAAGTGCGGGTTTGGGAAAGGCTGGTTTCCATCACCCCACCCAACGTGAGGCTCTCCCGGGTAGGGCACAGGTTGGTCCCTCTACTCAGGAAGGAGAGTTTTAATTAGCGCTTGAGCATTGCGGTGCTCATTAGAGGTGACCCCAAACATACCTTTCTGGTTATCCCAGCGGGTAATTTTCGGACTTTTTTGTGTAAGTAGTCTTGAAACTGAAGAGCGTTCACAATTCTGTGGGGAAAACGAAGAAAGAACATATTTATTATTCCCAATCAATACTCTGATCAAGGGTTCCCAAAATGACGAGAAAAAGGAACTTTTCTTCCCTTGCTCTTGACTCTTGTTTGTTTTCATTAAATATTTATTGCGTTATTAAAATGTAAGTGACTATTTGAAGCAAAGTGTACTGAATAAGCCACAAGCTCTTTTCGAAACTCATCACCAGTGTCAACAGCATTATGGATCTGTTCCCCCTCGCCAGTGTCAGCTCAGCACCCTTTCTTGTGGTGCTAAACTCTAACGTCAGGGATTTCAGAAAAGCTTCCTAAAGATAACATCCTTAAATGGGCATTAGTGGCAAATTTATCCCCCCACCAAAAGCCCTCAGGAAAATCGGAGGTTTTTCTTAACCCACTCGCTAAATCACAGCATGGAGCACAAAAGCACTTTTGCAGCTGAGTCTCCTGAGTTTCTTTCAAGGTTCCCTGTGCGAATTTCGACCCTCTGGTGCCCTCCCCGTGAGCGAGGGGTGGGACGTGGGCCATGCTGGCCCTCCACCTGTACCTGTGGACAGCCGCAGCCGCGTCCTCCTGGCGCAGCCCCCTCACGGCCGCGTAGAGCCTCAGGTGCTGCTGCGGGGTGAGGTCCAGCCAGAGGGGGTTCTCCTGGGGACAGTACCCCAGGAATGCAGGAGCCTGGTCCCGGGAGCCGCCTCCATCTCCCCTCTTCATCAGCACCTGCACAACCAGGCTGGGCATTGTCCTCTCACACAGCCTTGCCCAGTACAAGGGGTGGTTCAGGGGAAGATTATGGGGTTTAGGTGAGGAAACCCACAGTGAGGGAGTGATTTCACACTATTCTTAAATATAAACATGGCAAATAGGGCAGATGCAACAGCTTATCAAAATTACAAGTGGCTCACCATCATCTTATTAATATATTATTTAATTTAATAGCACGATGAACTCGATTAAAACCCTGATCAATAATAATGCTCTGATAAAAACTGCAGCCTTGATAAGAATGATAGCTTAGCCTAGGTGCAAGGTTTGGATTTTTGTCATTGATCCATCCCTTGTCTCCAGGTGTCTCCTACCTGCCCAGCAGTCAGGGCTGTCTCTCCAGTGATCATTTTGATAGCTGTGCTTTTCCCAGCTCCGTTGGGCCCCAGAAGTCCTAACACTTCTCCTGCAATCAATACACAGAATTTCTTAGGACTATTCCCCATTCCAGAAATATATCATGCACAGTCCCACAAAAGAAAAAACCAGAAACGGCAGCATACTAATATCAAAGATCATGTAAAACAAAAGATTTTATCGTATAAAATACATGCTCAGAGAACCCATAAGATTTCAGCTTAAATTGATGCTATGAATTGCTCTCAGGAGCCACTGATAAAGTGGTCCCCTCTCTCCAGGATCTTTATTTTATCTTTATTTTATTTTTATTTTATCTTTATTTTAGATAATGGACAGCCACAGGTCATTAATAAGATGCACCATTAACACATCAAGCCCAGACTTAAGGTGTTTTAAAAACAGAACAAACAGGTTTTCGGTTCCTTGCTCAGGTAACTGAGAACGAGCAGAGAATTAACCTGGGGTTCAAGACAGGTCTGGGAGAACAGTCCCAGTTCTCACCTTTTTTAACACAGAAGGAAAGGTTTTTGGTGGCTGTCTTCTTCTTCTTCTCCTTCTTCTTAAAAAATGAGCCAGCTTGCTTTATATTATATTCCTTGCACAGATTGCTGACTATAATGACTGATTTCTGAAAGTGAGGAGGAAGAAGCAAGATTAATTTATTATCTTGGACAGCACTAATCCTTCAGTTATATTTTGCCATTAGAAAGGCAGAAAACCTTCTGAAGATCTTTGTTTTATAGTTCACCAGGAATATGAGGGGCGACAGGACACTTTATTGTCCGTGTTCCTCTCCAGAGCTTTCTTCTCCTGATGGAACCCACGCTTTTGGCGTTTTGATTTTCCCAGTGAGAACAACACAGCCAGAGCACTGCCCTGCACTGGTTTGTGTTTTACCAGGTAGAAAATCAAACAAAACAAGCAGGACAACACTCAGGGGTACCTCCTCCTGACTCGGAGCCACCAGGGCATTTCTCACTGCTTCCCTTTCAGCTCTGACATCTTCATCTTCCTCCTCGAGCTCCTTGGGGTGCTGCTGGCTGCTTTCTTTTCTTGGGGAAATCCTGAAAACCCACCAGCTTTAGCTTAGGACTTTGTTCTTTATCTTTGTTCTCCACCAGTGCATTTTGGATAGACCAAGAGTGAATTTCCCTGGGATCGAAGTTATACTATATTATAATGATTACAATTAATACAATCATCATTATTGTTGTTGTTTGGGATGATGATAATGATGACATTTATAATCTTAGTTTTGTACAAAAAAAGAAGCTGATACATCCTACAGCACAGACAACATCCTGCAGAGGCACTAAATAACTTAAAAGCTGTTTTACATTATTTATATTATCATACCACTGCAGTATTTAAAGGGCTATTAAAGTCATAAAAAATCACTAGTATTAAAAAAAAAGATTTAAAAATAGGGACACAAATGCAAGGATATTTTCAAGGAGAGGCAGTGGGGTAGGAGTTTAGATCTCACATGTGCATGTGTGTTTATACAAACCTAAATACCGGGTCCCGTCTCAGCACTGCTTTTCCATATTTTAACTCCAAAAAGCGAAGAAGAAGAATGAACACCACAGAATGGATGTAAGGCTGAAAAACAGAGGTTGCCACACTTACAGCCTTGCCTTGCCTCCCACCACAGCTGGCACTGAGGTGGTGGCAGTGCCGTGAAATACGTGAGGGAAATAGAATATGTGAAAATGGAGCCCATTAACATTGAAACTCAGGGTAATCAACACTGCAGAAGGCATTAAGGGCAGAAAAGCCCCAATTCATAGAATAACAGCATGAGGTGATCTGGGCTTATTTCATTTTGCTTTCCCCGTTTCAAAGGCGTGAAATTATTTTAGCACAGCGGGTAAAATGTCACCCAGACCCACCCAGATCCCCCTCCTGCTTCCTGAGGAGGGGCTTGAGGAACCCCACATTCCCTGATAAAAGCAAAGTTAAATGTTCTCTTACTGCAAAGACAGCAATCAGTACATGACTGTCTGAAGCCACACTGTATGTCTCAGTGTCCTCCATTAACATCTGTAAGAATAAAAAGAAATACTCAATGAAGACGTGCAATTCTTTAGAATCATTCTGGTTAACGCAGTAACATTCAAAAATGCTTTGAAAATCTGCAAAACTTCTGGTTTTCCCCAGACATTCAGCGTACAGATGAACAGATACAGATGTTTGTCTTTGGGAACTCTGCTCCTACACCACAACATGTCACAGCTCTCGGTACATGGACCAGACTCTCCTTCCAGATGTTCTGTCCCAGGAAAACAACTCTGCTTTGGGTCCCAGTGGAGAAGAGGTGAGTGGGACAGGACAGAGGAGGAGTGTCTCCTCCTTGGACTTCCCCCCTCAGTAATTTATCATTTATCAACAGTGCTGCGCGTAGCTGGGGGGTTTTGTTAAATTCTCAGCTGACTTTCCACCACCCCGCTCAGCTGACATGGAGTAAAGCTCCTTGTGAGTATTCCAAATTATCGCTCAGGTTTTTTTTCCATGCAAAGACAGATCTGTGGCTTCAGATTTTCTCTTAGGATTGGTCAAGCCAAGCCAAGCTGACTGACTTTGTGGCTGCTCCATCCTTGGCAGTGTCCAAGGCCACCTTGGATGTGGCTTGGAGCAACCTGGTCTAGTGGAAGGTATCCCCTGACGTGGCAGGGGGTGGAACAAGATGAGCTTTAAGGTCCCTTCTGAACCAAACCATTCCATGGTTCCATTCTATGACTCTGCATGGAAAAGATTAAGACTAACCCGCAGTCACAGCTGCACAAGAAGTCACCCCCAGCCCTAATGAACCACTGGAAAAATGAGATCTGAGCCGAAATGGTCGCCTAACGATGCACTCTGGAAAATCCCACCTAGGATCAGCCTTCCCAGACTGCAGCCTGCAGTTACAGCCAGACTTTGGGGCAGTTACCACCACCAGACTTTGGGGCAGTAACCCTCAGATTTTGGTGCAGTTACCCCCAGACTTTGGGGCAATTACCACCAGACTTTGGTGCAATTACCCCCAGATTTTGGAGCAGTTACCCCCAGACTATGGGGAAGTTACCCCAAGATTTTGCTGCAGTTACCACCAGACTTTGGTGCAGTNCAGATTTTGGTGCAGTTACCCCCAGACTATGGGGAAGTTACCCCAAGATTTTGCTGCAGTTACCACCAGACTTTGGTGCAGTTACCCCCAGATTTTGCTGCAGTTACCCCCAGACTTTGGTGCAGTTACTCCCAGATTTTGGTACAGTTACTGCCAGACTTTGGTGCAGTTACCACCAGATTTCGGAGCAGTAACCCTCAGATTTTGGTGCAGTTACCCCCAGACTTTGGTCACAAGGACTCAGGGTTGTGTTTTAGGCCTCTCCTTGCCCAGAACCACCTCTCACCTGTGGGGAGTCGATCACAAAAGCAATCACAGCACCCATCAGGGGGTACACGGGAACCAAGAGGGACAAAGTGTAGAGGGAGGTGTGGTCTTGGCCTAGGCCATCCATGATTCTGCTGATGAAAACAGAAACAAAGGACACCTGAAAATAAAACAAGAGGGTAACTCAGCTGATGGGAAGTGTTACTCACTGCTTGTTAAACCTGTATGAGTCTAGCTCTGCAATTTTATAAATTCTGTTGAATTTATAAAAATAGACAAAAAAAAAGAAGGATGAGAGACAGAGAGGGCTCAGGAGAACTTCAGCTGTCTCTGTCTGAGAGTTGGCTACTGCTTTGGGCCACCTTGGGAGACTTCTTCCCAGGGACAGGGNCCCCCAGACTATGGGGAAGTTACCCCAAGATTTTGCTGCAGTTACCACCAGACTTTGGTGCAGTTACCCCCAGATTTTGCTGCAGTTACCCCCAGACTTTGGTGCAGTTACTCCCAGATTTTGGTACAGTTACTGCCAGACTTTGGTGCAGTTACCACCAGATTTCGGAGCAGTAACCCTCAGATTTTGGTGCAGTTACCCCCAGACTTTGGTCACAAGGACTCAGGGTTGTGTTTTAGGCCTCTCCTTGCCCAGAACCACCTCTCACCTGTGGGGAGTCGATCACAAAAGCAATCACAGCACCCATCAGGGGGTACACGGGAACCAAGAGGGACAAAGTGTAGAGGGAGGTGTGGTCTTGGCCTAGGCCATCCATGATTCTGCTGATGAAAACAGAAACAAAGGACACCTGAAAATAAAACAAGAGGGTAACTCAGCTGATGGGAAGTGTTACTCACTGCTTGTTAAAACTGTATGAGTCTAGCTCTGCAATTTTATAAATTCTGTTGAATTTATAAAAATAGACAAAAAAAAAAAGAAGGATGAGAGACAGAGAGGGCTCAGGAGAACTTCAGCTGTCTCTGTCTGAGAGTTGGCTACTGCTTTGGGCCACCTTGGGAGACTTCTTCCCAGGGACAGGGCTGCTTCAGGCAGAAAAAATCAAACATGGGATCTCATCCTGTTCATTCCCAACCCAATCCATGCCAATGATCCACCTCCTTCCAGGCCAGACTTGGATGATCAGTGTCTAGCCTGATAGCTCCTGCCTCAACACTTTACATCTCTTGGATGTGGGGTGTCAAGGAGAGTGGTAAATTCATTTTTTGCCTCCATTCCTGCACCACTTCAGGCTGGATCCAGGTATTTCCCCATGTGACAGCAGGATTGTGGCAACGCGGCGACACAAATTTAATACAGATTTGGCTGCTATGGAACACACCCAGATTTATGCTCCACGTCTCTGCTTGGTGTTCTGACATCTAGCTCATCCTTAAGATCTCAAAATGTCTGCAAACCCAGCAGCGCATTGTTCAACCATGTGCTCACCACTATCAGGATAAAAGACCA
This sequence comes from Donacobius atricapilla, assembly GCA_013397315.1. NCBI lineage: Eukaryota > Metazoa > Chordata > Aves > Passeriformes > Mimidae > Donacobius > Donacobius atricapilla. The sequence goes on along the minus strand of WBMY01000027.1, from coordinate 43,004 downwards.
AAGATCACAGCTCCATCCTTTGCGAGAGTTGAAGGAGATCAGGTAGACTAAGAGAACGAGGGAAATTCCATAACCCACTGTCGTCATGACCTACAAGGAAAAAAGGCTTTTGTTGGAGAAAATGGAGTGAGGTAAACCACCAGAAACCCATCCACAGCAAGGGGGAGCAGTGGAAATGATCACACAGTAAGATCAGGGCATTTAGAAATTACCACAGTTTCACTCTGAGGTGTAAAGGAATATATTAAAGCAAGATTTATTGCCTTTTATTTCCAGCTGGAGAAACCCAAAGGATAGGAGGTGAAACAAGAAGGTCGGTAAGAGGACCAAGAGTGTTCCAGCACCATCTGCACCCACACAAAACATTTTCCCTCAATCCCTTCCAAGCAAACCAGCAAGGACCAGAATGGGGTGTACCAGCAAGAAGAGGTTGCCGGCGGGGCCAAAAATCTTGCTGCTCATGGCAAACTGGAGGCCGAACATGGAGAAGAGCAGGATCCAGCTGAGTGGGATGTCCACCAGTGCCTGGCCACACCAGTATGCCGAGGGAAAGAGCCCTGAGATCCGCAGCTGGGCTCGAGCTCCTGCCTGGGGAGGCACAATTTTAAAGGGTGGTTTATTGTCTGTGCCTGGTTGGCCAACTGCACGCCTGGGAATGGCCTCAGGAAATGAAAAGGGAATAAAACTTGTCACCATTGTGATTCTGGGGTAAAATTCGACCTCTTTTTGTCTTTTAATATTCTGTGCTGGCTGCAAAACTTCTCATGGATCAAGATGCCCCAAGCTGGCAATCATGGGGCTGGACTCAGTTACCTCAGAGGTGTTTTCCAACCAAAATGATTCCATGATTCTATACTCAAACATCCTTCTGGCAGTGCAGTTGTAATCCCTTCTGCCCACCCCAAACCTGCTCCATTTCCAGGAATTTACCTTGCAATCCTGCGTGTAGCCCATTGCAAAGTGAGGAGGAAAACCAGGGAATAACAGCAGCATATAAATGAGGTAAATGGATACAAAATAATTCCAGAATCCTGCATTGAACAGCTGAAGACAGAAGAAAAAAGCATTTGTGGAAAATGCCTACAAAAAATTCATTTTATCATTCATTTTACTGAATTTCTCATGGATTACAGGACAGAACAAAAAAGAGGGATTTGAAACCAAATTTTGCAAGGTTTTCCTAAACCAGAGCCATACAAAGTGCTTGCTAGTGAGGCGACATGGGTGGTGCAGGTCCCACTCCTCCATCCCAGATTTGTAGGCAGCTCTCTCTTCCATCAACTGATGGGCCAAAGCTTGAATAATGTGTGGGAGAGAATAAGGAACCTCCTGAGGAAACCCTGCCTGTCACCCTCGCCACCCAGCAGCCCTTGAGACCCACATGGGGAAAATCAGGTCTGATTTTCCTGAGGTCAAACATGGTGGTTCCAGAGGCACCACGAAGGAAGGTGGATTTACATGTTCAGACAGCCCTACATGGCTTCCCATGAAAATCTGAGGAATTAGTGAGACCTTAAATGGTTTTCTGACAGCTTCTGGCTTCACTTACAGAGAAGAAGGGGTGGCTCCAGACCTGGATGTGGCTGGTGGAGTTGAGGGTTCTCAGCAGGGCGTTGCTGATGATGTTCACCAGCACTGGGAAGCAGTTGACAGCCTCCACGTGGCACAGCACGGTGAACCTGTAGCTCTTCAAAGAGCAGGAAAACAGGGTGAGAACTCCTGGCTTTTCTCATCTGCAGCAGGGAAGCAGTAGGAAAAGAGCACACCAGGAAAATCCAGGCCTGAAAGGGCTTTGCTTATGCCTAGTTCGCTAAAAAAACCTCCCAAATTATGAGGTACTGGAAGTCTGTATTGCTGTGCTAAAAATGTACATTTTGAGGTGGAAGGTCAGGGAGATAAGGTCTCCTTTAGCATGGACTTTACTGCTCAAAACACTTCCTCATTTTTGTGCCTGTGGTACAAAAAGTCAACAGGGCCATCCCGCAGGGAGGGCTGACGGAGGCACCTTGCTTTATTATTCAATTGTTGGGAGGAAACTGGAGGGAGAGGAGAAAAATCCTCACCTGACCTTCGCGGGACACTTTTATAGCCCCGTTGTGTTGTAGTTCCTCCGTGATATTTTCCTCCTTTGCTATTTCCACTGTAAGATCCTGGCTCTGGAGCACATGGATGAAGTCATCAATGCCTGTGCCTGGTGTGAGGACCAAAACCAGAGGAATTATAACATTGGAAAACAAAAGAGTCTTTGACGATTTCATTTTTATTTTTATTTTTAAATCCAAGACCACCAAAGGAAAACAGAGGAAATCTAATAACTGTGGGCATCAGCCAGCACACGTGTGCTGGATCATTGCATGTTAGTTTTTGGGAAATTAATGGATTTCAGTCTGAATTTTTGCACTGTCTTTTTTTCCCCCAGCCTTTTCTGAAGTGCTGCAAAATGCATTTTCTTTTGGAACCATCTGATGAAAATACCAGTGTCATTGTCTAGCTAATGGACATGAAATCTCATCCACTCATGGGAATGTTGAAGGTGAAACTCTGAAAGCAGCCTATTAATTTGACTCAATATGAGTGAGCCTGGAGTGTGGTGCCTGCTTTGAAATCCCACACTCTGAAGTTGCTTGGATGGAGACCTGGATTTATGGCAGGGAGAGAACCCTGTCCCTGTTGCTGTGGGACAGGAAGAAATTACTCTAAATATCTTTTTTGAAGGCAAAAGATCAGAAGGCTTTATTGTCTATTTCTTACTATCTTTTATAAGGTGTTCCAATACAGACTTAACATCATTAGTGAATAGAAATGACACCTCTTTAATCCTGTTGGTTAGACTAAAGAAACAGAACTAGAAAAGTAAACATCACATAAAGAAATTGTTTTAAAAAAACAAAGACTTGTTTTCAAAGATTGTTTTGAGAAAAAGCTTTCTCAAGGTATTTTTCCCTTAGGAAAAGTTAGCAACTGCTAGCAGGCTAAAATCTCTCAAACTCAGAAACATCAAACCCACGTCTCCACTTTATCTCACCTGCTCTGATACCCTTTTGCACACCTCTCATCAGGGTCTCACCAGCTGCTGAAGCCACAGAGGGTTTCCCTCACAACCCTTTAAAGCCAATCCCTGCTCTCTTCCCTCATTAAAACCTTCATTCCCCCCCCTTGGATCCTCTACATCTGCACCCATCTGCTCTGTCCTGTGTTTTCCTTTGGAGCAGCAGGAAGCCCAGAACTGGGAAGGATGAGGGAAGGCTCGTTGCCCTCACCTGTGTGATTGTAGACCAGGAGGGCGGTGGTCTCCAGGTAGGATCTCCTCCCCAGGGGCAAGAAGTACCGTGCAGGAGAGAGCTGCCAGGCACTCACGCTCTGCCAGCCAGCCACCACGCACACTTGCAACACCACAGGAAGCAGGAAAACCGCATAGAGCAGCAAACTGCGTTAAGAAAGAGATGAATAAGCACTCTGAAAAGAGATATTAATCAGAAATGTGTTCAGAATGCATTTGTGTGTTGGAAATGGTGGGTGATATTCAGGTTACCCAACACTCTGGTAAAATCTTCCGGCAATTTTCATAGAATCACGGAATATTCTGACTTGGAAGGGACGAACAATGATCATGGATCCAACTCATGGCCTCGACACCCCAACAACCCCACCCTGGGCATCCCTGGAGCGGTGTCCAAGTGCCTCTGGAGCTCTGGCAGCCTTGGGGCTGTGCCCGTTCCCTGGGGAGCCTGGGCAGTGCCAGCACACTCTGGGGAAAGACATTTCCCTGATATCCAGCCTAAAACTCCCCTGGCACTGCTCCAGCCATTCCCTCAGGCCCTGTCACCAATGACCAGAGAGAATTTTATTTCCAGAAGTCTCAAACCTTGATCATTCACCAAATGACTCAAAATGTAGCAGGGAGAGAACCTCAGGTCCAGACTGCTCAACTTTTTACGGCCACGAAATGCCATTCAGACTTCCTTTAGATACAAGTTTCTCATAAATCAGCATGTTCCTTTAGTTCCTTGTGCCCCACCAGGAAACTTCAGCTTGAACACCAGTGGGGCCAAATGAGTTCATACACTGGCAACATGAGAGAATTAAAAAAAAAAAAAAAGCAGAGGAAGCCTGAAAGTACTCTCTGTACACCCAGACTTATTTTAAAACTTCCTCCATTTGATATAAAAGCATTTCTAAATGATTCTTTTCTTTGGAAAGAAAACAGGTTTCTCTTGCATAAATTATTCAGCACAGGAATGAAAATGCACAAAAAGGAGATTTGGCATTACTGGTACTGGAAAGGAAAAAAACTTCCCCCCCTCTGAGTGCAGATGACCAAGATCATTCCTAGCCAAGCCCTCATATCAATTAATCCAAACTCATTGAAGCAGGGGTGTGGAAATTGTCCCCACCCTGGTGTGACTGTGTCCAGTTCCAGACCTCCAGGGGAGAACCCCTTTGGTACTTACATCGAGCGCAGGTTCTTCACCGAACTCTTGAGCTTCAAGAAGTGCACCCATGCCATGGCAGAGACCTGCTGCCTCCAGAGGGCCAGGCCCTGCTCCAACGCCTTCCCGGTGTCCGAGGGCAGCAGGGAGCACGGCCTCGCCTGGTCAGGGCATCCTGGTCCTGCTCTTCCCCACTCCTCCCCAGGGACGTGCTCATCTGCAGAGAGTTCCCACGCGCACATTTATGTCTAGGACCAGCTTCTAGCTTGGGGGTCATGAAGGTTTAAGAGACACTTTAGGAAGAGTCTTGGGTTGCAATGCAAAATGTAACCAAAAGTGTGTTCTATTATCATCTGTTGAAACTGGTTGGGGAGGGTTTTTTGGGTTTTTTTTTCTCTTCTGTGACCACTCCTCATAACTCCAGGGGGAGGGGGAAGGTGACTTCTGTCAATGGCCAACTGCTAAAACCAGGTGGGAAAATGTTCTTTATCCCTTCCAGGACCCACCCTCCCTCCAGGGATCTCTGCTGCTCATGGGCCATCCAGGCTCACGGCACGGCTGAGAACATTCCATCATCCATGGGGAGAGGCCCCGCCCAGGGGGAGGAGCCAAGCATTCCCACCTGGATAACACCTGAGATCCAGAACCCAGCACAGCCCGTGTGCGCTGCATTCCCAGGGGGAGACCGGACCCATCCCAGCACCCCTGGGCCTTCAGGGGAAAACTGCACCCTCCTACAGGATCATTGCTCCGACAGAGCCACATCCGGCGCTGCAGGAGGATTTAATGGCGCTGCTCCCGGCACCCTGACCAACGGGGTGTCAGCCTGTGCTCTGACTCTGGCAGGGGTTTTTTCTTTTTTTGTTTGTTTGCTTTTTTGTGCTACTACATTTTTATTTTTAATATTCCTTGTAAAGAACTGTTATTCTTACTCCCATATCTTTGCCTGGAAGTCCCTTAATTTCAAAATTATAATAATTCTGAGGGGAGGGGGTTTCCATTCTCCATTCCTAGGGAAGCTCTGGCTTCCCGTGGCAGACACCTGCCTTTCCAAACTAAGACAGGAGGTTCCTGCATCAGACAGGGAGCTGATCTCTTTGGCTGTGGATTGCAAATTGTACCTTCTTGATCGGCCGTGGCTTCTCCCTCCAGCCTCAGGAACACGTCCTCCAGGGTCGTCATGCTGACTCCATAGTTGATAATTCCCTGCTCAGAGCAGCTGTCAAGGCCGCTGAACAGATCTGCAGGATAGGTATAAAATAAAAGCGTGAGCACGGATATCCAGACCACTCTGGTTCAGCTGAGCCAGCCTGACTGGAGCATCTCCAGCGACACAGAATGCAACAAAGCAATGACCCGGCGGGACACAAAGGTGTGGAGGAACACAAAACTGCCAGAGCCATCCCTCATGGAAGGTGTTTGTCTGCTCAGCACCAACATTTCAGACTGTTCTCATCCTCTGTGGGATGGTCAGGCTGAAGTGATGGGCACGGTGGGTGAGAGATGGGCACGGGGCAGCGCAGGTTGTGTGGGGTTTTCTCTTATCTCTGTCTTTTCATTTAACAGAAAGAGAACTGATGCCTCTGTGGCCCAGTGTAGCCTGCAGGGTTTGTCACTGCAAACAGTAGAAAAGCATTGGTTGCACAATTTGATCTTAAATGTATGATAAAATTGGGGAAAACCAAACTGTGACGGTTTTGAAGTCCTGATGTGACTCCTGTAAAAAAAATCTCCCTTTGCATTTCTCCTTCCCCAGATTTTTCATTATTTTTTTCTCAACATTTCTCAATTAGTTTCGTATACGTTACCTGGGAATTTATTCACGTTTTCTAAAGGCAGTTTATATCTCAGTTCATACTGGTTGTGTCCTGAGAACATGGCATTGGGGATGTACCCCTTCACCAGGGATGTCAGATTCTCCAGGTCACAAGACTCACTGACATGGATCCTGTTGTGTGGAAAAAGCACAGACGTTTAGGTTTGGAATAAAAACAACCCAAGCCCACTCAGACAAACAACATCCACCGTTTTATGGATGCATAAAAAGAAACCTCCAGTATTCTTCATTCATTCCCTACTCTGGATTAACTAACCCTCCCCCTGAATCTTATTGGTGTTTCAGTTAATGGAGCTAGATTTTAATGCAGGCAACTAATTTGTTTTGATGACATCTGCTCTGGGGTCTCATTAACTCTGATGTCCCCTTGTACTTGCATGCTGCCAGGTATTGCTGGGGCTCAAGGAGATACCTTAAATGATAGCAAATCCCCCATTTTTTCTTCAGGAACAGAGAAGAGCCAACACACTTCAGCCTCCCGTGCGAGATAAAAGCCTTGCGGTCTGGAGGAAGGAAAAGCCAAAGGAACTTCTAGTTCAGAGCAGTCTTTGCCATCCTTTGGGGCTTTGTGCTCCAGGGTTATCCTTCAGGGATGCCCCAGACAGAGCCCGTGCTCACCTGCAAGGATATCAGCCTCGTCCATGAACTGGGTGCTGAACAGGATCACCCGCCCCGCCCGCTGCTCCCGCAGGAGGCTCCACACCTGGTACCTGGAGAGAGGATCCAGCCCCGCCGTGGGCTCATCCAGGAGCAAAACCTGCAGGAAGGATGGAATCAGACATTCCTCCTTGCCGGAGCACTTGTGCATCTCTGGGGTTTGGTGTTCTGAAGGCAAGAGACCCAGAGCATCTTTTAGACAAGGGCGGCTCTTCTGGGGGCTGTGAGAGCTCAAGGAGCTCTGTCTGCTTCAAAACTCACCTGGTGAGGTGGGTTATGAATTAAAAAAAAAAAAAAAATTATGAAATTTATTCATTCTAATTACAAGCACTTTAAAGAAGTCTGAAATCTTAGAGCCAAATACATGCGCAAGGTTTTAATCATGCTGGACCTGAGTATTTCCTACGTGACAGAGCCATGCCTGCTGCTTTACCTGGGGATTTCCAAGCATGGCTATTCCAATGGATAACTTCCTTTTCTGCCCACCACTCAGTTTTTCAGCTTGAGTGTCTTGAATGTTGCTGATATCCAGCAGTTCCAGAAGGTTTTGCACCTGGAACAGCACAAGGATGTCCATTCTCAGCAGCCATTGTCCCTCCATCCTTTGTTAGGGTAGACTTAGATTTAAATTAAACATCAGAAGGAATTGTTGCCTCTGAGGGTGGGGAGGCCCTGGCACAGGGTGCCCGGAACAGCTGTGGCTGCCCCTGGAGCCCTCAAAATGTCCAAGGCCAGGTTGGACACTGGGGCTTGGAGCTTCAATTCTCAGAAGATCCAGGTGGATTCTTTGGGCTTCCCAGTGCAAAAGGAGCCTCCATGGAATGGTGGGGAGCACACACTCACCTCTCGCTCCACCTCTTTGGACTTGATGCCCTTGATTTCCGCAAAAGTTCTCAGGTTTTCTTTCACTGTCAAGACCTCGAACTGCGTGTTGAACTGCGGGCAAATCCCGATCATCCCCCTGATCTCCTCCCTGTCTCCCATTTCAGAGAGTTTGTAGTTGTATATGGTGGCAGAGCCTGTTCACGGGGATAAATGGGATGAGGGGGAATGAACTGATCTCTAGAGCTTTTGGATCAAGGCCACCCCATCCCAGCCTTCTCCTACCTTCTGAAGGGAAGCTGAGCCCACTGAGCACGTTCAGCAGCGTTGTCTTTCCAGCCCCACTGTGGCCCAGCAAGGCAGTGATCTGACCCTCATAAATGTTTAAAGACAGACCTAGAACAAAAATAACATCAAGTTCGCGGAGAAATGAGGTTTGAGTTGCCCCTTCTCACTGTCAAAGGCAAGAGAAGTCAAAAAGTACAAGAGTTAAGTGGTAATAATTAGTCAAAAGAGCATTGAGTGGGGCAAAGCTCTGTAAACCCTTAACTAAAGGCGTAAGGACTTGGTCTGTATTTAGCAGAAAATAAAGCAATTTTTAAAAATTAAAATATTTCTTCTCTTTAGTCTTATTAAAAACAGCAAATCAGTCAAAACTGAACAAAACAGTGATCGGTCGCATCAATTAATATTTGACATAAATTTTCAAGCAATGCAAGTGTTTTTTTCATTGACTGACTGACACAACGGTGTTTCCTTGTCTTTAACAGGAATCAATCTCACAGCTTTCATACCTCTTAAAGCTTCTGTCCTCTTGTCCTTCTTTTTATAGGCTTTTTTAATATTGTAGATCCTAAAAGGAAGGTAAGAAGGTTATTATTCGGGGATTTCTGTAAATTCTTTTCCCTGCAGCCCTTTTACATTTTTATGGACCTTAAGTTACAATGACAGAAATGACATCAAGGAAACAAAAGGTGCTGAGAAACAAAGCTCAGTTTCACAGGTTTGACAGACTCTGTGTCCGGGTGTGAACATCACAACCTGGCACCAAAAAATGGGGCAGCAAGACTGGCAAAGACAAGGCCAAACCCATTGCAATACTTTTACAACGAGTTGCCCTCTTCATTCTCCCTTTTGTCCTTAAAGGACATTGAATGACCACAACAAATAAGACCCAGTTATTTTTTAATTTAAATTTGTCTAAATTTCACCTTTAGTGACCAGTCTGAACTACCCTTTTATACCTAATTTTTCACTGTGAAACATTTTTATCTGTAATTTTTCTCTGTGAAACAAAATGTTTTGCAAGAACCTCAGGAACGTGAAAACTGCCTGGCAAAGTCCAGCCCAAGCTGATGGAAGGAGTGGGGAGCACTAAACCAGACACAAGCAGTTCCTTCTCGCTTAACCTGATGGCCTCTTTGCCCAGGAATTCAGGGGGCACAGGTTCTACATCATCCCCAAGGAGCTCCTCAGGGTTTGCTGTGGCTCTGGGCACGTCCCTGGTGGAGCCTCTCCTGCTCCTCATCCAGTACGAGGCCTTCAGGCAGAACAGAGGAGGGTCTGGGATCCCATATTTGCCTGCCAGGAAAGCAAAAAGGGTGTTCTGACATTAGCCAAAGGAACAGCTAAGACACCATCCTAGACTAAACTTTTAGGAGTTTCAAATAAGTATAAAATTGCTGCTTTTTTCCAGTCACAACCCCCAGGTTTGGAGCAGAGGCAAAGGAGACGAGAAGGGCGGCTTGCCATGAATTCAATGAATTATTGTTCTACACATTATTACACTGTAATCTCATAATTAGAAAGACAAAATATTAAATAAAAATTTTGTTGTCATTGATTCTCTGAACCTGGCATGTGCCAGAAACAGAAAAGTCACTCCGTGACATTATAAATTTCTTTTAGTCCTTAGTTTCATTGAGTCCAAGAAGGGAGCAGCCCATCATTTCCTTGATACAACCCATGCAATCCATGTAAATAAAAACAAATCATTCCTACCTGGCAGAATTTTGTCGAAATACAGAGCCAGCAGCATGTACAAGACTGAGTCAAACACCAGCAATATGTATGTGGAAAATAAAAAGTATGCTTCCTCCATAAGGTTGGAAAAGGAGAAACCTATTCCAAATTTCTCTAAATGGAAAATCTGAAATAAAAGAGAAAGAAGAATAAATTTCAGGCTGGAAAAATATGCACATGCCATGGATGCAACTCTGTTTGTTAACTCAGAATAATCTGCAGTACTGACCAAATGTTCTTATTTTCTTTCTAAAGGGGAAGGGGAGTTAATTTACTCCCTGCAGAGATCTTCATGCTTTAATCCAGAATTTTCCAGAACAATCCAGAAACAGAAGAACAGAGTTTTAGAGAAGATCAATTCGAGAAACCTGATACTGGCACTCTTGATGTGACAGAGTCACGACAAAAATGTTATAATTTACATAATGATTGATTTAACCATATGGTGAATTAACAAAGTCAGTCTCTTTTTCTGCTGGTGCAGAAATCTCCTCTCCCAGGCATATTTTTTTTAAATATACATCAAGAAATCAAATACTAGATTACCAGAGCTAGGAAGAGCAGCGGAGATGTGACTAATGGGAAGCTGGGAAACTGCACGGATTTATCCAGGGTGGGGATGGAGGAAGGGCAGCAGGAACCCGGAGCTGGATTTGCACAGCCCCTGCTGCCAGGAGGAGGGGAGGGCCTGGGCAGCCAAGGATGCTGTCCCTGATGTTCCCCAGGATAATGGGGCTGTTGTGTGCAGGGACGGGCCTTCCTCGGGGTCATGTGGACGCCGCAGACGTGCACAACTGCAGATTTTTTCTGTGCCAAGGGCTCTGCTTGTCTCTAGGTTCATCTACTTTTAAAGCAGGGGAATGGGATGGGGGTGCTGGAGCCCCTCCGTGCTGCCCAGCACTGCTCAGCTCTCGTGGGGGTTTCAAATAGGCTGTGGAGAGGAAGGGAAAGAGCCCGAATGTTTCACAGCCGGATTTTTGAGCTAAGGGCAGGAATTCCAGCTGAGTTTTTGAGCCAGGGGCAGGAATTCCTGCACCTTTCTCCACCCGCTGGGGAAGGGTCAGCTGCAGGGGTGGTGCCCCAGTACCTTGGCGATGCCAGTGTTGAACGCAAAAGGACACATCAGACCAAGAAGCCACTTCAGTGGCTCGGGGACATCTTCTATCAGCACCGCCAGGCTCAGGAACCCGAAGATAAAGATGATGAGGAAGCCCACGGAGCTGACAAGCTTGGAGGTCCTTAAGAGGGAGCAGAGCATGAAAACCAGGTGGATCTGTAAGAACAGAAGTTTCCTTCAACCACTGAGGGAAATAAATACCCCTAACAGCAGCACTTCCATTTGCCAGGCACCAGATCTCTGCTGAGCTGAGTCTGTATAATGAAATCTCCTGAAGCCCCTCTGAGTGCGTTGATCTGAGTTTCAAACTGGGCCTCCTGTAGCCAAACCAGAGCCTGCCAGGTTGCAAATGAAACCCTTCAGGCTGCAAATGAAATCCCTGCTGCTGACCTAGGAAAGCCACTCAGATGTTTCAGCCAGTGTGGCCCACGAAGGTCCTGAGCACTGTGCAAAACACTCTGGGACAATGCTCATCAACACAGTAATTGTCAGAACCCCGGTCACTGAGAATTTCAGACTTTCTGTGCTGACAGGCACTGATCCCCAGGCAAACTCTGCATTGACCTGAGGCCATGGAGAAGGCTCCCAAAATTGAGTGACAGCGCCGGGATTGTGGGTGTGGAGTTTGGACAGAAGTGTGTGATATCACAGGGAGGGAAACTTAGAGTTTAAGGGTTTAGAATATAGAAAAAATATATAGAATATATAAAAAGCAAGATGGAGGTTTTAGGGTGGAGGCCAGTCCTTCTTTTTCACCTTCTTCTCCATGGGTCTGGGTGATGTTTTGTAATTGGATAGAAAAATCCACATTGCGGGCCACGGGTTGCTGGTTATTGGGTTAACAGTAAAAATAATTTAGGTGTCATTTCTTAATTGGACAGTTGGTTCTTAAAAGGCCTTGTAGAGAGATAGATACGTCTCCCTTTCAGTTTGTTAGCTGGAAGTGCTGCAGAACTCACGGTCTGTGAGACTGTAATAGAGATAAGAATTAATGAACATCTGAGTCTGAACACGAAACATCATCTGGAGCATTTAATCCCAACCCTGGCAAAAAGAAGATAAAACACAACAGGTAATAAATCATATAAAATCTGGCTTTAAAGCCGGACTTACACATGCCAGGCCATAGAGGAAAAACAGGAGTGAGACTGCCGGGAAGCTGCTGGCGTAGAAGGGCTCGTGCAGCACGAGGGCCGTCAGCAGGCAGGAGAAGATCAGCACATAAAGAGAGTACAGCAAACTCCAGGACAGCCTGGGCAGGGAAAGGTGCTGTCAGCCTTGTGGGTAAGCAACAGCTCTGCTTCATCTGCTCGTCAGGAGTGTTTGCATTTAAATATTAATTATTTCCCGTAATTTCTCTTTCGTGTCCTCGGAAGAGACAGGGGATCCAGCTTAGGAGGAGATACCGCAGGGAGCAGAGGACCTCACTGCCATGCTCAACCCTCTGGTTGAGAAATTGAACAAAAACAGTGATCAGTAGCATCAACGAACATTTGACATAAATTTTAAAGCAATGCAAGTATTTTTCTTTTTCACTGACTGACTGAAATGTTTGCACAACGGTGTTTCCTTGTCCTCACCAGGAATCAATCTCACAGCTTTGAGTGCAGGAGAAAAGTCATGAAACCCACTGAACTCATTAATTGGCTTCTCAAGTGCCTGGGAACAGACTGATTTTTGGTGAACACATTCCATTTTAAAAATAACTCACCAAAATGCGATGTCCTGCAGCCCCATGGTCTTCATCAACACTTTGAGCTGCTTCTTTTCCCGTGTGACATTCTTTGATAAGAAGTACATGAAGGGAAGGAAGCACATCACGGTGACCATCATGAAGAAGCTGTACTCCAGGCTGATGGAGAAGACGATGCTGTGGGACGCCATTCGGATGCCAGCAATGGATTTCATTTCTTCCCAAACAGAATGATTTGTCACCATCTAAAGGAATGCAAGGCCAATAGATCAAGTGTTTTGCTTACTTTCTGCAGTGAGACTCATTTATACAAGGAATATTCTGCTTCATCCTCCCTGGATTAACTTTTTAAAGCAGCTTTATTTTCTGACAAACCCATCCCGTGCTATTCCCACAGCAGAGTTTGCCTTTCCTATATTGTATTTAAAATAAAAGGTTGCCTCCATCAGTTCCTAAATTGGATTTACCTCTATAATGGCAGCATCAATGCTGGACTGCAGGGACAGGAAGCCTTTGTACCAGTACATGGGGGTGTTGCAATACTCCGAGGAGAACTGATAGCATCTGTCTGCAAGGCAAAGGGCATCACACTAATGAAAAGTAATTAATTTTCACTATTAAATGTAATGACAAGAACACACTTGGGAAAGTGTGGGAAACTCTTCAAATGGACAGTGACAAGAAAAAAAAAAAACAAACCCCCAAACACCCAAACCCACAATTTATTCCATCACTTAACAAACATGGGTTATTCCCACCCTGTCCACACCAGAAAATCACCCTGAAATTCTCATTTTGTGTTACCTATGTATCCAATGACTTCATTGGGAATAACCACGTGGGTGGTAGGAAACCTGAGGTGGTAGGAGAAGTTGTCCTTAAACACAACTCCTATAGTTTCCCTATTTGAAATCCAGGCTTTCTCCATGGCTCTCTCATCAGCCAGCTCCTCTAGTTTTATACCTGTGGAGTGTCAGAAAAATATTGCCATGAGATTTTGTGAGTCTGGAAATGTGTCCACAGGCATTGAGGGAATGTTCTGCTTTCTTAGCACTGCAACTCCTCCTTTCCCAGGTCTTACTGGCCAGGGAGGCAGTTCTAGACACTTCAGACTTTACCAGTTGAGAAGAAATGTCCCTCAAAATAATGTTTTTTAATGTGTTTTAAAAGTATTTTTGGGGATATTAGGTAAGGCAGAGCTTTCCAGTTCAGGAGGGCAAACTGGTCTCACAGGTAGTTTAACTCCTAGAGAAGAAATATTTGTGAAAGTGGAGGACTTAGGGTCAATTTTCTCTCCTGATCCAAGATGTTGGAGAACTGCTACAACACAGCACACGCACAAGAGGTTATGTGGGCTTTCCATCTTCTTCTGTTAGAGACAGGATTAAATGTTTGGGAGACAGAGTTTTCATGTTCGGACTCAGATGTTTATTAATTCTTACGATGTTACAGTCTCACAAGTTGTGAGTTCTAGCTAACAGAGTGAAAAATGGCTGTCTCTAACTCTCCACAAGGCCTTTGAAGCACAAATGAACCCAGAAAGAAGGGACACCTAAATTATTTTTACTTTAGCCCAGTAACTAATTGGTTGGTCCACGATGCGGACCTTTTCACCCACTTACAAGCTACCACCCAAATCTGTGAAGAAGAAGATGAAAAAGAAGAACTTAGCCTACATCCTAAATCCTCCATACTGCTTTATATATATTGCTATATACTAAAATCTTAAACTCTAAGATTTCCACACTGTGATATCACACACACTCCACACCCACAATCCCAGCGCTGTCACTCAGTTTTGGAAGCCTCTTCCACACACCCAGGTCCAATGTAGTGTTTGCTTGGGGGTCAGCGCCTGCCAGCACAGAAATCTGAAATTCTCAGTGCCCAGGGTTCCAACAGGGTTAAATCACGACAAAATTCTATATTTATAAAGCAAAACCCACCTGCCATGACAGAGCTGGAGGCCACTTTGTTCATGATGTGCCGCGTGGTGGCAGTGACGGGGGTGAAAGCGATGGTGACGCCGGTGGCATTGAAGGCAGGGTCATCCAGGTGGCCCAGGTGGCCGAAGGGCACCTCGGGGTAGTGGATTTGTGACATGAAGGAGGACACGATGAGCACCAGGGGCAGGAAGAGCAGGGACAGAATCCACTCCTACACCAGGGAGAGCAGGGAGGAGAATTTCATGGCAGTATAAAAACACGTCCTTTGTGGGACTAAAATCTAAACAAGAGGAATTCAGTCTTTGTGGGATTAAAATATAAAAAAGAGGAACTCAGTCACACCCATTCCTTAGGTGTGGATGAAGAGACTCCGCGTTGTGCCCATTACCTGCTCCATGAGCCCATCTGTGCCCTCATTTGTCACAAACCAGACATAAACATCACCATTTAAAACAAATTCAAGTCTCCAACTGTTCATTACCAGTCAAGCTTCTCGAAAGTACTTTAAATTCTAATTTTACCTGTAGAAGTTGGTGTCTAGGGGCAGGCAGGGATTGGCCAATCTCAGTAGATAGCTACTATTTTGGTTTTATTTTTAATTTTTTCTTACCTGAAAGCTCTGCATCTTCATCCTCCACTTGATCAGGACATTTTTCCACAAGAGAATTTTAGTTTGCTGGAATACACTTATATTCCTCTGGACTGTCTTCATCTTTGAATCTAGAGATAAATTCTTTTTGCAAATTGCTTTCAAATACAACAAAAGCCAAACCAGCAGTAGCTGGTTTTATTTTCACGGCCCTTGCAGATGTGCAGTGAAACTTTTTCTCCCTTTTTACAGCAAGAATGAGCTGAAGAAACTCAGATGTGCTGAGCACAACCACCCCCGCAGCACAGGGTCCAAGAGACCTCATCACCCTCAACACCCTCCAGCCCTCACAGCTCAGCAGCAAAAACTGATAAAAAGCAGAATTTCAGGCTTCCATGCTGCAGCATGGGGAGTTTGGGAGGAGTTATTGAGGAAATAAAAAAGGGACTATCACATTACATGACCTAACCAGCTTGGGTGGGCTCCATATCCAAGAAACAACAACAGTATAGTCAATTAAAACCCCCTAAATCCTTTTACTTGTAATTTTAATGTGCTGTAGGCTCAACACCAAGAAGTGTTGAGCAACTCCTGGCTGTGGTGTGAGCTGAGCTCTTGTGGTAAACAGCATCTGCTGAAGGAAAATCAGAGCCATGAGAGAACAAATTCTTGGAAGTGCGTGGGAGAGATGTCATTGGCAGGTTATTGATGAAAGATGAGAGAGAACTGAGTGGCCACCAGCTTGCACTGATGTGTCACTGCAGCAGACAGGGCAGAATCCTCAAAATGCCATGGTCAAAGCAAAGCAAGGATTATTTTGCCTGGTTAATGCTGGTGGGGGGAGCTGAAATAAGTAAAGCATAAAGCTGCCTGTCAGATTTTTGCAGATGAGATGTGCTTATAAAATAACCATGAGGACCTTTAATGAGCAAAAGGGTTCAGTGCGGTGCCTGTATGTAAAGGAGCTCTGCTCACATGGTCAAACTGCTCTGCTGTCACATCTGGAACTGAAATCCGCTTCTAAACAAAATCCTGGTCTCCTCTAAGTGATTCTCAGGTAGAAAAACCAGAGCTTTTACGGATGTAATCCCTTCAAGCCTTCCTGTCACGGGGAAGGAAGATTTACCTCGTCCTGTTCCCCTGGGGGACAATGCCTCGTGGTGCTGATGGGCAAGACAGAGTTTATCTTCCTCCAAATATTTCTATTCAGCCCTCAGTGGCTGTGACGGGACAGCAGGCACTGCAATGCTGGCAAAGCAGCTGCAACAAATGGGCTGCCCGGGGCACCCACTGCAAACGCTTGCCCTGGCTTTTGCCATCATCTCTAAACAGACTTCTTCCCTCACTGATGATCTCACCAAACCCGGGTGTATAAAATTTTGAATTTAGCCTGTGTAATAACCTCTAGACTTCCTTGAATAAACTGTGGGTTTAAACTTGCTGTTGTTTGGTTGCTTTTTCACCCCGCAGAGGTGAGGATTGTTGTGTGTCACATCTCCCGCTCCGGTACGGGGTTCGTGTCCCAGCTGCAGCAGCTTGCCAGGTTGCTCTGAGAGTCCCGTGGAGTAACCTCGGCAGCTGAGAGCCCCGGGAGATCCTGGCTGGGGTGGAGAGGAGGGACACCAGGAGCTCCTGCCGGACATCCCACATGTCCCTGGCGTGGTCACCCCCCAGTGCCCAGCGACCCCGGCCGTGCTGCTGCAGGGTTTGGGCGGCTGGGGAAGTTGTGGGACAACTGATGTCTCTGCTCCTGTGGTATTTCAGGGTGGGATTCTGTTAGAGCATAAGATGGGCAGAACTTTTAAATTCAAACTTCAGCTTACACTGGAGGTAGGGAAAGAAATCTGCTCCTCGTATGTCCTGGATCACTTAAAATACTGAGCTGAAGCTAATGCTTCCTTGTAGTGCTGAGAAACACTGGAAATAAACCTCTGCCGTAAGCTGAGCTCCATTTGTGTGTTACTTCATGCAAAAGGAAGGTTAAAAAGACTCTATTGCCTTTAAACACCCCTAAGGTTAAACACAAGCGTGACCCAACCTATCAGAAAGATTCCCTACCCACACACTTACATCCAGTGTTATCAACAGCATTCTAATTTACTGGGGGTTTTCATACCTTCAAAATAACATTTTTTTATTTAGGCTTAGGAAGAATGTTCAAGCCTTACCTCAACAGGAAGGTTTGAGAGGAATCCAGCGCTTGTCCTGCAGGAGCAGAGATACTGAGCCTCCCTGGGATGCACTGGCCGACTGTCCCGGAGACTCCCAGATTTCCTTTGTCGTTTTTTTCCCTCAGGCACTTCTGCGAAAGACATTCCTCACACCATGGCTTCTTTTTTTTTTCCCCCTGGCTTCCTTCCCCTTCCTCCCTGGCAGAGCTCCAGCTTTATTTGTGTCAGAAAAAGCAAACAGAGCACATCACTGTTGAGGCGCTGGAGTGCATTGTCCCAAAAGTTAACTCAGGACATTCTTGAGTCGTGGCCAAGAGAAGAAAAACAAGCCCCACAACAAACCACACAAAAATCCTTTCTCTGGCAAGCTCCGCTGTGTTTCTCAGGGCAGCAAGAGGGGCCGAAGTCAACAACGATGTCACAGCACAGGCAGGGGAGGACAAAAGGTGGCAAACTCCTCTGGTGGCATCAGCCACAGAGCAGGAGCAGCGAGAAGTGCTGCCTCCTAGACAGCAACAGCTCTTCCAGCTAAAAAAGACATCTGGGAAAGGTTGAAATAAACTTCTCCTGACTAACTCTGCACTTCTAAAAGGGATGGGTTTGGTTTCATCCCAGGCTGTGGAGCGCGGCTGCCCACAGCAGCATCCCCGGGCCCATCACAGCTGAGGGACCAAGGGTGGGAGGGAGCATGAGCAGCTGGGCCAGAGGCAGGGCTTGGAAAAGTGGAGCAGCTGGATTTGCTTCCTTCTGCTCTGCCTAGCAGGAAAAAAACCACCCCTAAGGTCGAAATCCCATTCAGATGTTTCCGAGCGAGGCAGACAGCAGAAGTGCCGTAAGTCGGGCAGGGGATGAAGTGAAAACCTGTCCCCAGAACATCTCCTGGGTGTCCAAACCTTCTCCTCCCCTCCGTGCAAAAGGTAAAAACCAACCCTGATGTGAGAGGTGGAGAAGCCAGGTGCCAGCCGGTGAATCTCAGAGTCCCCTCCCTGCCCACCTCCTTGGCAGAGCACTGATGTTGGAGATCCAGGTGGAAAGGAGAGCGCCGGGGTGTGGGTGGCTGCTCTGGGGACTTCTCCTGGCAGGAGCAGCCCATCGGTGAGGCACGGCAGCCACCTGCTGGCACCTGCCTGCCCACATCCCTGCCCGCATCGCCCGGACACGCATCCCTGGCTGCCTACAGCTCCTGCAGCATTGTCCCTGCCTGTCCCAGCCCAGCACCCTCCCTGCCCGCGCCCCCAGCATCATCCACAGCAGCCAGGGCAGCTCAGGGCATGGGTGAGGGTCGTGCTGTGTCCGTCCCATGGGATGGCACTGCCCCTGCCCTCCAGGGGTCCCCAGCCCAGCCTCTGCCAGAATCACACACTCAGAATCACAGAATCACCGGGCTGGAAGAGACCTCCAAGATCATCGGGGCCAACCCAGCCCTGACACCTCACCTAGACCGTGGCACCCAGTGCCACATCCAGCCTTTTTAAACACTTCCAGGGATGGTGACTCCACCAGCTCCCCGGGCAGGCCATTCCAGTACTTTATCACCCTCTCTGCAAAAAACTTTTTCCTAATATCCAATCTCTATTTCCCAGAAGGTGCTGGGGGCAGGGCAACAGGGCAACACCTGAATGCAGGGAGTTCCTGTTTTATTTAGTTTATTTTTAAAAATTATTTTTACTTACTTTTTAACTCTAGCCCTGGCAGGCAGATATCCAAGAGGAGATGCTGATCTGCTCCGAGAGGGTCAGGGTGCTGCTGCTTGCCCCCAGCTCCCCATCAGTTGCCCCGTCCCTCCCAGGCACCCCCAGGGGTGGGTGCTGGTGAGGAGCCCCCCCTCTCTTCCCAATGACCAAAGCAAGGCTCAGCCTGCTGCCCTTCTTCAGCACTATTTTGGGTCGAAGCACACCTTATTTTGACTATAAAGAATAACTGGGTTTTAGAGATGATGATGTAAGAGCTGCCAGTTTTCATTACATTTATCCAGCCACTGCTGAGTGCTTTGCTCTGCTCCTGGCCCCCGTGGTGGGGATGAGATGGGACGAGTTGGCCTGAGCTGGACTCACAGCAAGAGCAGAATTTTGGGTCAAAATACAGCCCTGTGCTCCTCTCTCCCAGGAATCAGCACCTTTGCTGGCCACGTTCCAGCAGCCAGAGGGGTGGAACATCCCTCGTCTCAGGGCTGAGCAAGGCAAAGGCCTGGTGTCCTCCTGCCATGGATGAGCGAGGTGTCAGAGCCTTCCCTGGGCTTGCTCCTGATTTTCTCCAGGGACTGAGCTCCCTTTCCCAGCCGCAGTCACCCTCACAGCCTCAGCATCAGGAATTCAAATCTCCACGAGCAGGGGCACCGATGAGCATCAGGCACCAATTTGTCAGAGGATAAAGGCTTTATTTATTAAAATAAGAACTCTTTTTTTCCTCTGTGAGGCACAACACCTGCAGGGCTGCGTGTGTTGTGACGTGGGTAACCGAGTGCTGGTCACAGCCATCAGTGACACCGACGAAATTCAGTGACAAACACTGATGAGATACACGGAATATTTCCCACTGTGGCTCCAATTCTCAGGGGTGAAGGGGTCTCTGCTCCACAGCCCCGTTGGATGCCACCTCCAGGTCGTGCTCCTCTGCCTCCCTGGTGAGGTCTATGAACACCTGCAATGGGACACAGTGGAAACCACCCCATCACTGCCACGGACTGCCTGTATTTGAGCTGGTCACAGGTTATTCCTTTTCCAGTTCCCAGCCTGGAGCTCCTGCATCAGCCTACCTGCTGCAAAGTGTTCAGTGACAAGCTGTACTCCTCCAGCTTGAAGTTCCGTTTAGCTGTGGAGGGATGGAGAAAGCATCCTTAACAACCAAACCCACATGAAGAATTTGAAAGTGATTTCCCTATTTAACCGTTTGTTTCCTTTTACCTGCTTCCAGCTTGGAGAAGGACCTGGACAGAGGTAGTGCATCTGCCACTGGAATCTTGTAGGTGAGCAAGGAAGAAGTCCTGAAAAAGTAATAAAAAAAATGAATTCTTCATCTTGTGACTCAGCATTGCAGTTTGAGGGGTTTGAAGGATAGCTGTGCTCCGGGTAAATCACTGAGCAAGGTCAGTAGGAGGAAAAGAGCATCCCAGCCCTGGTGCAGGCTGTGGGCAGCCCATGGACACTGACCTTTCCTGCCGAGCTGCCTGCGGGAAGAGGTTCAGGATTTCACTGTGGAGAGCATCGCTTTGCCCCACGTCCGTCATTTTGAGTTCTAGGTGGTAACTCGTGCCAAACTTACTTTTGAGATCCTCCAGGGAACCGATGTACCTGCAGAGGGGGGGAAACATTGCTCAAACCACCATAACCATCAAATAAATCTATGGCCTGAGGGACCTGAGGAGCAGCTGTACATCCTCTTACCCATCGGCTCTATACCGCGCTACCTCCTCACAGAACTGACTGCAACACACGTGGGAGCATCCAAACCAGTATTTGCCATTAGATTAAGAATTTAAAAATCCAAACTAACCCCAACAACCCCCCAGAATAACCCCCCCCGGTCCCGGCGCGCACCGGAGCCGGCCGGACACCAGGATGGCCACGCGGTCACACATCGCCGCCGCCTCCTCCAGGGACTGCGTGCAGAGGATGGCTGCCCTCTCCTTGCTCTGCAGGGAGGCCTGGATCACCTTCCTGGGAACACAGGGAGCACAGTCAGTCCTGGCATATGGCAATAAGTTAGCCGAGACTTTATTATTTTCATGTGGGAAAAGGTAGTTCTTTATTTACGTAACTTATTTAATACAATTTTTACAGACTTCATGCGTAACACTTGTTGGCTTAACTACGTCTTATTACATCATTTTTTCGGTCAGAAGGTGATTTGTGTGTACGTGCTAAGATTTAAGTTATTTACATTTTTCCTTTATGGGCTTTTGTCGCCCTGATTTTTCAGCCCTCTCTTGTGTCTCACAGTTTTCAGAGTTTAGGTTGTTTCTCACGCACGGGTGTTATAAGCAGAAGCAATGTTTTCCTTAAATGAAGGAAAGTTTGCATTCTTATTTTAGAGATACAGACAGCTGATGGACAGTTGTCTTGACCAATGGGATGGTCTTCTCCCCCAATCCCTGACCTTCGTAGAAATATTATATAAAGTAGAGTCAGATTTTTTCAATAAACAGTTCATGCCTTCTCACCAAAGTGTTTGTGTCTGTGTATGTCTGTGTGTCAAACAGCAACAGGTTTTCATAGAACAGATCCTATTGTTTACACAGATACACTTATTTTTCAACCCAAAAATAGGTTGTTGTGTTAGTGGACCTTTCATACCAACACCGTTCTTGCATGGGAACTTGCAAATTGCATAACTATAGTTAGAAGAGATGACAGGCTAGCTATTAATTTAATAAAGCAAGCCTGATTTTATGAGGCCTTTCTTTTATAATTCTTCTACCTACCACAACACTAGGAATAGCCACAGAAAATCTCCTGGTCTATGTCTCCCTCCCTAGAAACAAGTTTTTAAAGTTATTAAAAAGTGGACAACTGTTCAAAAGACCTCAGTTTTCTTGTTTAAAGATGACCTGGATGACACTGCTGTGTTGTAATTTGTCACGTCAGCATCCCTCCAAATTTTGCACTGGTGGTGTAAACTGGTGGTGAAAAGCTAAAGCAAACACCAGTGCTGAATGATTAAAGGGAGGACTTCCCACAGTTTCCCCTCTTGCTCTGAAATTTGTGTCTTTTGTACCAAATGCACAGGTTCAGTCGGTGCCTACTGAGATTTTTTGGGGTGCGTGAGTGACCATTGTATTTCAGGGCTTGCTGCCAGCTGAGCGAGGAGCTCAGCAAGTTCTCCCCCATCCCCTGGGCATCAGGAAAAAGGGAACAGATCTGTCCCAGATCCCCATCCCTGCCAGGCCAGGGCTGCTCACCACATGCGGCGCTGCCCTTTGGGGTCCACGCTCACGGAGGGCTCGTCCCAAAGCATCACTGTCGGGTCTCCCAGGATGCTCAGAGCAAATGACAGCTGGAACGGGAACAATGGGGTCAGGGCTCTTTTATTTACTTTGCAAAACTGGTGCACCTTAATCCCCGTGAATTTTTCAAAGCTGAAGCTCTTGATTCCAGAGTACAAGGGGAACAGGGATTTTAAAAAATCCCACTTCAGGTGTTCTCAGTTAATGTTTTAATCTCTCAAAATCAGATTTCCCCAGAACTCCTGAGCCTGCCAAAGATGTGAAAGTGGTTTTCCATCCCATTTACTGGCAGATGTAGCTGGTGGGGTGTGAAGTGGTGATTGTAAATCCAATTTGTGGTTAGCACTTATTAAACACACGGTGCAGGAGAGTGAGAAAAGAGGGTAAGGAGGAGGGAGGGAATCCCGCCAGGCTGGATTCAAAAGGTATTGATGAAAAGGAATCTTGCCAGGAACCCACTCAGCTGAAGCTTTCCTCTGCACCACGTCCAAGAAAGAGCCAGCAGGGTTTGGTTAAGTAGCAAAGACAAATCCAACACGTACCTTTCTGGCTTCTCCAGCAGATAAACTCCTTGCTGGGGTCTTGAAATGCTTCAGGAGATCCAGGGCCCTTCCTACGCTGTGGGGAATGGAAAGGGAAAAGCCCCAGGTGACCATCTTGGTGTGCAACCTCTGTGGTCAGGGGTGCTGAGGAACCAGACACTGACAGGTTTTAGTTGATATCCATCCCCTTGGGTTACTTGGTGATTCTGCTCCTAACTTGGATGGTAAATTGAGGATTTTTTGCAGAAATTCAAGACAAGAAGGGCAGCTAATGAGAGAAGGGAGCTACCCATGCAACTTGCCATGAACTGGGACAAGTTTGAATTTTTTTTTTCTGAATTTTCCCAGGTAAACTTGGGCTACAATCTTCATTGGCAAGGGACTGAGAACAGTGTAAAACAGCAGACCTCATCAGGAGAAGCCACCTCTCCAAGGTGAGAGGCACTGAAGATGCTGTCTCTTAACCACACAAGCCAGTTTTGCTAACAGAGAAACCCCTTCCCCACCCCATAAAACCATAGAGCGACTGGGCTGGAAGGCTCCCTGCCTCTGGAGGGAGGGAGAACCAACAGATGAGAGCATTTGGCTTCCTACCAGCTGATGGCGAGAGCAGCATCTTCTTCCCTCATCCCTCTGATGGCAGCGAGGGCCTCCAGGTGCTGCAGCACTGTCAGGTGTGGCCAGAGCGGGTCCTGCTGGGGGCACCAGCCCAGGGCCCCGGCACACAGAGGGGCTCCATCCCGGCCCCTGAGCAGCACCTGCACAGACACACAGCTCTGTGCTCGTGGGCTCTCACAACCACAGCCTGGCTTGGGCTGGAGGTGTCTCAGAGCTCATCCCACCCCACGCCTGCCATGGGCAGGGACATCTTCCCCCAGCCCAGGTTGCCCCAAGCCCCGTCCAGCTGGCCAAGCCAAGCAGTTGTGTGGTCAGTAGCCACTAGTGAGCGGTCACTCCATGAGCAGGGTGATCCTGCTCCATCTGCCTTTTCACTCTGGGTAGTATTACCAACATCAGCCTGTCTTTTCCTAGTAATACTTTCATATTTCCAGCCTTCAGCCCCAGATCTGTAAGAGCAATGGCATTTCCCCTCCCTCAGCACATGCCATTAATCATTTTGCACGTAATTAAGTGATGGATTGTTACTGGCCCAACACCGCTCCCATTCGTTTTCAATTTCCTGGTTTTGCAAGGTTGTTTATGGAGAGTGTTATTTTTGGGGTTTTTTAGATGTCAACAATTCTTACAGGGCTTGTGACATTTCACAATGGGTTTCCAATGCCAGCTGAAGATTTCCTGCTGCTCAGACTCTTAAATCTGTAACGCTGACTTTGATGAACACTAGAATTTATGTTTGGCATAAATTAATGCTTCTTCTCAGCTTTGCAAATATGCAGGACACATAAATTGTACATAAACATCCATAAATCCCCTGATGGTGGGAGATGTTGCTGTTTGCCTTACCACATCCTTAATTTTTAAAGGCATCAAGGTCATGTGTGCAGCTGCTCCAAGGAGCCACCTACCTCCCCAGCAGTCACTGCTGCACCTCCAGAAATCATGTTTAGAGTTGTGCTTTTCCCAGCTCCGTTGGGTCCTAGAAGACCTAAGACTTCTCCTGGAACAAATATGCAACAACTGTTAAGAATATTTGTTGGTAATAGAACTTCTCCCCTGTATTTTATGTAATATTTAAAAGTACAGTGGGAGAAAGGGTTGTTTTATACCCTTAAACGAAAACTTTGAACGCAGGAGCCCAGAGAGTCAGGTCTCAATGCCTACAGAAAAATTCTAACAAAAATATTGCCTCCAAATAAGACCTTCCCTCTAGATTTTAGTCATTCATATTACAGGGAGTGCAGCAAAGTACTTGAACCTTTTTTAACACCAAAGGAGAGGTTTTTGACAGCAAGTTTCTTCTTTTTCTTAAAGATGGAAGTGGCTGTCCTGACTTCGTATTCCTTGCGCAAACTGTTGACAGCAACCAAGTCCTATGAAGAGAGAGAGAAGGAAATAAAAGTTCTCCTCCCACCCCACAAGACAATTGGCCTGTTCTTACCATTAAGCAGGACTTTGAAAAAGAGAAAATTTCTAAATTAAAAAGCCATGAAACATAAGGGAAAAAGAAAGGAAAATATGCAGAATGGGGATAAAAATAATGGTGCCAGCTAAAGTCCTTGTGGAGGCAGGGTGACCGTGGGCTGGACGGTGAGATCACATCAGAAGATCTGAGTGCATGAGCTAAGAAAGCAGAGGCAGGTGAGAGAATGAAAATGACGGAGAAGGAAAAGCCAGACAATCCAGAGGGCCGGGTCTGGACTCACCTCCCCCTGCTGCAGAGAGGCCACGGCGCTCCGCACCCGCTCCCTCTCTGCCTGCACCTCGGGGGGCTCCTCCCCGGGGTGCTCCTTGTTCTGCTGGGTGACCACTCTTCTCTGCTGGATCCTGCCAGTGGAGGAGAGATGCTGTCACTGGGAATCGCTTCCAAAAAGGTTTGTGTGTAAAAGGTTTTGTTTTGTTTTGGTTTGGTTTTTTTTACTTTTTTTTTTTTTTTCCCAGGGCAGCGCCAATGAAACCCAAAATTTATTTGCCCTCAGGGAGCTCAGAGAGCTGGAAGGGACACACAGGGATCACTGAGCTGTTCCACAGATGCGGTTTGCTCAAGTATTTATGCCTGGGGAGGAAAAGCTAAACTTCACTGGCATGGCTGAGGAAATGAAGGCCAGTTTTAGCTTCTCCTTCATCTTTAATTATTGCCTGGTTCCCTGCTCCACAAATACCAATCATCTGTTGAAGGAAAACTAAAGTACCAGTGGCAGGTTTGCAAACCAATTTGGGTATTTAACTCCCACAGTGTTTGATAATTAAATACTTTCTATAAGCCTTGGTAACGTTTGATAAATACTTTTTATAAGTCTTCTCCCATGTGACTGAGGTGGTTGGTGACTAGATGTTGGTGACAGTTAAGCAGAGAGCACTCAGACAGCCTCAGCCTGATGAAGATTTAGTGAAAGTCTCCATCCTATTTGGAGCAATACTGACACCTCTGAAAAGGAGTTAAATTTTTTCTGTTTCAATTTGGAACTATTATTTAACCCCCTGTAGGGAAATGTCCTGAAAGCTCAGCTATGAACCTTTAAAAAAAAAAAAAAAAGGTTAAATCACAATTTTTATCCTCTCAAGGACGCAAAAAAAAATTACAATACCAGCTTTATCCGCATGTTGGAAAACATTTTTTTACATATCATGTTTTTCCCTCCTGCTGTCAGGGTCCTGCCTGGCTGTGCAGCGTCAAGATCACCCTGCAGACTGGGATTACTGGGATTATCACAAGGAATCCCTGGGACACACCTGAAGACAGGATCAAATCCAGGGACTGCTTCTCCATATCTCACCTCCAAATAGCGCAGCAGGAAAACAAAAATCACACAGTGGATGTACGGCTGAAAAACAGACATCAATTAGGTTTGTCTGGAGACAAGGTAACAACACATTCTGTTAATCTTAATTATGAAGGGATGCAGTAACCGATCTCATTAATTTCAGCTGTTGAAAAGGTCTGCAGGGGGAAGGAGCTAAATTGATGCTTTGCAGACATTCCTCTCTGATATGCAGATTATTTGCACAAGCCTTGGTTTCTCACAGCAGCTCTAGCCCAGATAATCCACCTGCACCCCAACAGCCATCCTATGGGGTGGGAGATCATCTCATCCTTCTGTAGAAGCAGCACTGGGATGAACAGTTTATTAATAATATCTCTGCCTTCCACATGAGCTCCACTTAACCCCCTGCCCCACGTTTGCAGCATCCAAGGGCCACATGGAGCATGAGCCCTGGATTATTTGGAATCTGCCTCCCCTGACAACACTTCATGGGGAATTCTGACTACAAAACCCATCCTTTTTTTATGGGGACAGTTTACAAGCCCAGTGCAACCCCACTGCATCAGTGACAGTCATCCCTGCCCAAGCAACCATCTCCAAGTCCCTCCTTACTGCAAAGACAGGCATGTAGATGTAATTCCATGTCTCAAAAATTGTGTAGTTGTTATACATGAGGAAATTCTGGAAGAAAAGGAGATCAGTCAGTCAGAAAACTCCTCAGCACGGCGCCTCTCAGGGCAGGGTCAGAGCAGGCGTGGCAGGTGAGGGTGTTTAGCTTTTCTTCAGGGTGGGATAAAGGAGCTCGATCTGCCTTTTTTTCCTTTGGTTCTTACTCTCTCAAGGGGTCGTGGCTTCCTTGGCTACAGTAATTCAGAGGCCTCCAAGCGGTCAGGTTAAGTCGACATTTTCTATCATTGCTTCTCCCTTCCCAGTTCTTTGGCCTTCTCCCAGCTCATCTCCTCCTTCCTGCTTTTCCCGCTCCGCCACTTTCCCCTCCCATGCCACCCTTGCTGCCAAAATACAGCCACTGTGTCAGCTCTCAGTGACTAAATCAAAAATATCCCAATCAAGCAAAGGATTAACAGGGCAAATCTTGGCCTCTTCTCTCACTCAGCAGCCTGGAAATTCTCTTTTCCTGTTTTCCCACTCTCTCTTTTGGACTGGGAATTTGGGAGATGCCTCTTGCTTTGCCAGTTTGCACTGTGAGGATAATTCTTGAATTTAGTAGGATGTATTTTGCTTACTACTCCAGAGAACAAGATCCAGCCCACAGGTGGAAACACAGGAATCAGCATACAGATGTAGTAAAGTGCTTCATGATGGTCACTGTTCATAAAAGCAGCATAATTCACCTGGAATGAAGCAGAAAAACTATTTCCAATATTAATGTGTTGTTCCTAAAAAACCAGGGTATTTGTCAGCGATGCAGGTTATTCTGCTGAACATTGATACAAATTGACATGTATTGATGTAAATTTGAAATAAAGCCCCGAGTGGCAAGGTGCACAAATCAAACATTTCAGAGCGAAGAAGCTCCTCACTTACCAAGATGAAGGTTAAAGACCAAATGTAACGATTGCTCCGTCCCATGCGAAACTTGAAGGCCATTAAATAAACGAAGAGGACGAGAGATATTCCATAACCAAAGATGCAAATGAGCTGGAGAGAGAGAGAGGAACATCAGTGACAAGGAGGTGCCTGTGGATATATGAAAACCTGCCCAGAGAAGCCCATTGCAAATAAAATCTTTAAAGCCAAATCCTGCTACGAAGTGACCCAGAGCTCACCAGGGTCAGCACAGCCTTGGCCTCCAAGGGGCAGATGTGGGTGAAGAGCACCAGGAGGCCAAACATGAGGCACATCAGGCTCCAGAAGAGTGGGATGTCCACCAGAGCCTGCCCACACCAGTATGCTGAGGGGAAGAGCCCCGCGAGCCGCAGCTGGGAGCGAGCCTGGAGCTGCAGAAGTGACAAAAAGGAGAAAAGGGAAAGTCTGAAACATCATTCCTGCTCCTTCTCCATTCCCTTGCTCCTCCCTCCCTCTCCTTTCTGAGCACTTCCAATTCTTAGTTCAACCATTGTTTACAACCACATCATTCCTAAAAGGAAAAAAAAACCCCAATCATTCTGATCTCAAAAGCTTTATTAACATCTGAATTATTGTGGGCCCCAGCTGGTTCCTTGGGATGCAGAGAAGTGCACGTTGGTCCTAATCTGACTGATTTTCTTCTGTCATCCAACCTAGAAATCACAGAATCATGGGATGGTTTGGGTTGGAAGGGACCTTAAAGATCATCCCTGCCATGGGCAGGGACACCTTCCACTGCCCCAGGCTGCTCCAAGCCCTGTGCAACCTGGCCTTGGACACTTCCAGGGGTCCAGGGGCAGCCACAGCTGCTCTGGGCACCTCTGCCAGGGCGTCCCCACTGGTGCTCTCCAGACATTTTGCACCTCATTCCCTCCTTGTGTACGACCACCTGCAGCTCCTGCTCTTTACCTTGTAATCCTCCACGTTGCTCATCGCAAAAAGAGGAGGCAAACCAGCAGCCAAAACCATCAGGTAGGTGAATAAGCCGAAAAAAATGTAAAACTTTAGGTCCGCGTTTTCTCCCTGTGGGGAGAAATTCAGTCATCCGTAATTGATGCTGCGCAGGGAAAATCTGGCTGGCTCGATGCCCATGAGATGGTTGAACATGCAAGTGGAGCAAGAGCACTAATGGTAAGTCAGTTGTGTTTAAGAACAGAAAACAAGGCAAAAAGAACAAAATAATGACATTTAGCATCCTAGAATTTGCAGAAAGAATTTGGATTCCTGTAAACTGTCGGGGATAAAGGCCAACTTTTTGTTGCTGAGGAAAGGTGAGGTTTGCAAAGGTCACTGTTCATCAGAATGGCCTGGTGGGAAAGGACCTTAAAGATCATCCCTGCCATGGGCAGGGACACCTTCCACTATCCCAGGTGGCTCCAAGCCCTGTCCAACTTGGCCTTGGGCACTTGCAGGGATCCAGGGGCAGCCACAGCTGCTCTGGGCACCCCCTGCCAGGGCCTCTCCACCCTCACAGGGAACAATTTCCTCCTAATATCCCATCTAAACCAGTCTGGCTCAGTGGGAAGCCACTTGTCCTGTCACTCCAGGCCCTTGCAAACAGCCTCCATCCACCTTGGAAGGCCACAGTTCGGCCACCCTGAAAATTCTCTTTTCCAAGAACAACCCCAGTTCTCTCCAAACAACATAAACTTAAATTATGCTACCGAAACCCCAGAGAACCCTTGGACACTGCAGGAAAAATCATCATTAAACCCCACCAGGAACCACCAGCAGTGGGACCACTGCCCTCAACCCATGGAACCTGCTCTCCCAGCTGGATTTCCAAGCTGTGCAGCCCTCACCCCTTCAGCTGTCCCAGTGTCACGGTAGGACACAAAATAGATGGACTCCATATCATTGTCAGAAGAGAAAGAAGGCTTTAGTTACAATTCCAACAATTTCTTTTATAATATGCTGTGCTAAAAAGGTCTATTATTGGTCCGTGGCACTGACACTGCTCTCCATTGGGTCAGGAATAGGAAACAACCCCTGGGACAGTTGTTCTGGCAAAGGGAACACTGTTTGCTGAGCCTGTGCTGAGAAACGCAGAGAGATGTTTTGGGAAGAGAAACTGTTGGCAGCTTTCCCTTGGGAAAGGAGCCGGCAATGGTCAGCGAGCTGAAATTCAGGCTCAGAAATGTCGAGCTCACAGTCCCAGTAAATTCTGGCCCAGCGGGGCGGGCCCCTCACCGAGTAGAAGAGCTGGCTCCAGACGCGGAGGCGCGCGGTGGAATTGAAGAGTCTCAGGAAGGAGTTGCTGAGGATGTTCACGAGCACAGGGAAGCAGTTGATGGGTTCTGGGCTGCACATGACCGTGAACTGGTGCCTCTGAAGGTGTAAAAACAAAAGGCCTTCATGTCCCTGAGAGGTGTGAGCAGCACTACAGAAATTATATATTATGCCAAAAAAAAAAAATCTCCCTTTTCTGGTGTGTTTATTTCTCTCATTTAAATACTTCTCAGAAAATCCTGTTGATGTACAGGATGAAAGAGGGAAAAAATATCCCTCACCTTGCCTTCCAGGGATATTTTTATAGCTCCATTGTAATCTGGAAGGCTTGTGATGTTTTTCTCCGGAGTTATTTCTGGGGTTATGTTCTGAGCCTTCAAAGCAGCAATGAAATCCTCGATTTCTGATCCTGAAATCAAATCAAGGACAGAAATTAAGAGTCATTAGAGGTTTTTTCTTTAAACTGAAACAGTTTCATATAAACAAGTTCCTACTTGCAAAGCAGAGGCATGTTAAAAACCCCAAATATTGAGATTCTAAGCAAACACATATTTCCTATATATTTTCTATTTATTTAAACTGGTTAAACAAAATATATGTTTCAAACTTAGTTAGTTTATTGCTTTTTTTTTTTAAACTTGCCTGGCTCATTAGTCTTTTACGTATCATCTATATCGTCACTAGAACTGCATTTGCTTAAAAGAAAACACCTCTCAATGTACATTCCTTTATATATTTGTGGCATTTGCAAGGTTGCTCTGTCAATTATAATAAAATTCACATCGACGCAGAAAGTGAGTCAGCCTCACATGTTTTTCCTCACCTGTGTCATTGAAGATGAGGAGGTTTGTAGACCTATTCTGAATTTTCTCTTTTGTGGGAAGAAAATACGGGCTAGATGTGATTTCCCAGCTGCTGGATTTGTGCCACATATGAAACAGTGTTAAAACCATCAGGGGTGGGAGGATAAATGCTCCAAATAACAGCAATCTAGATGGAAAAACAGAGCATAAGTGAGGCCAGGGGAAATCCACCAATAAGTAATTGTGTGATTTACGGGGAAATTCAAAAGTTAAGCAAGCCAGAGCTCTCCCACTGAGTTCAGACTGCTCCTATTTGAAACTTTTCCCACCTAATTCTCTGCTTCCAATCATCTCCAGCAGTATTTAAGCCTTCCCTCAGCCACTCCAGGGCAGCAGGGTAGGTGGGAGCTTCTGTACTTACAGGCTCCTGAGGAATTTTCCGTCATGCTTCAGCCTTAGCAGGCGAATTCTCAGCACAGCACACACCTGCTGCCTCCAGAGCATCATCCCACTCATGGCCAGGATCCCCTGCTTGGAGAGCCCCGGGAGGTTCTGGTCCCTCTCCTCGAGGTCTCCATCTCCTGTGTGTTCACCAAGAGAAATGCCATTATGCACAAAGAGCCTTTTTAATCCCAGAAAATCATCAAGGGTCTCCCGCTCTGAACAGAGGGATGTTTGGTATTTTTTTTTTTTAAGAGAGAAAAGTAAGAAGGGCAGAGAAAAGGGGCCACAATTCATCCAGAATGGAATTTATACTGGTGAATTCAGACTGGCTGGTGTGGCAACACATCCAAGGCCTTGGGAAATGCCTTCTGCAAACTTTATCCCTTCCCACCTCCCCTGGTCTGGGCTGTACAACCCTTCCAAGGGAAATACCCTTCCAACAGGAGCCTTAATTCTTGTGCTTGAAAGCCTTTGGGAAGCCAAGATAGAATCATTTGAGCTTCTCCAAGATGATATTCCTCACTGAAGGCAAGTGGGGTACAAGTGCCACTCTAGGCCTATCAGTAGTCACGTTCAGCAGAAATTTATTAGATAATGCAATTAAAACACACGCTTAGATGGGACTTTAGGGATACCACGCTCGCAAAAGGGAGCCAATGCTTTACCTTCTGGATCGATGGCTCCCTCACCCTGCAGCTTCAGGAAAACATCTTCCAGGGTGGTCCTGGTCACCTCATAATTAACAACCCCCTGCAAGAGGCTGCTCTCGAGGCGGCTGAACAGATCTGCACAGGAGAAACAGCCAGGCTCAGCCCCGGCACCACTGCTGGGGCTGAGCACGAGCTCAGCCAATTAACACCGGGTGTTCCAGCATTCGTATCATTAATCTCCATAACCTGAAAGTCATCACAAATTTATTGTGGTTTTGAGAGGTAACTAATGGAAAATTCAGTGGTTTGGGTCTTCATGGACCATCCTGAAAACAGAAGGGGGTCAGTGGATTTTAGTTTGTTGATCAGTTGGTGGATTTTCTTTTTTTTTCCATTTTCATTATTAATATTAGCATGTGCACTGAAGGCTTTCTGTAAAACTGATATTTATGCAGCTTCCTAATACCACACGTTATGGACCAAGGAATGTAATTATTCCCCTCACAGTAACTTTGATTTCTGCTCTTCCCACCAGTGGGTTTCCCTTTAAAACCCTGGCACAGGGACAGGTTTCTTACCTGGGAAGCTGTCAGTGTTTTCCAGAGGCAGCCTAAAACACAGCTCATCCCTGCTCTGTCCCTTGAGCACAGCATCAGGGACGTACTGCCTGACCACGGATGACACAAGCTCTGGGTCACACAGGTCATTTACGTGCATCCTGTTAAAAAACCCCACTGTTTCAATGGTAAATAAGAAAAAGAAAAAGTGTGCATCATCTGGTTGGAGGACAGAGCCAGTGGTGATTCTCCCATAGGAAAACCTCCAAACCTGGGCACAACTTCAGCGGGAATTTTTGCAGCCATCTCCAGAGCCCCTGTTTTTGCCATGCACACACAAAATGGTCGAGGTTAAGAATTACAATCCTGGACAGTGCTGCTAAACCAAGAACTCAGGAATTCAAACTCCTAAGGAAAACAGCTCTGCATCAAAGCCATTGTACGTCACTCAGGCACCACAGATCTCCTCGCTCTGGTCCCCCTTCAGCTGCAAAGGAGGTTGCAAAGTCGTTTTAGCTGCTTGCTCGGAGCTTTCAGGGTTGGGTTCCAAAGAAAGGCCGTTTGTCCAAAGCAGAGAAATTTTGGCAGCCTTAAAGGTGTTCTAAAATGAATTGTCAGGATTTCTATTACTGCCTATATAAATTCTACAAAAACGCAGGTTCTACGGGAAAATACTCATGAGAATGGGAAGCTTTTCACGAAAAGAATGATGACCAAAACAAAAGGTTTTACCTTAAGTGATAGCCAATTCCCCACTTTCTCTTCAAGTAGAGAGATGAGCCAACACTCTGTAATCTCCCACAGGAGAGGAAAGCTTTCCGATCTAAGGAGGAGGGAACACAGAGGATTTAGGGGGATTTACAAGAGTGCAGCAGACTGACCTCAGTCTGCTCCTTCTGAACTCAGCAGACTCAGGCCAGTCCTGAAGGGGTTTTTTATTATTTTTAAAACAGTGCCTTTCTCCTCAACATCATGGTTAATTATTTTAGATCTGCATTCTTGTGGGCTTGTGGAGAATTTCCCACGCAGCACAGGAATAATACAGAAATGGGAACAGCGGCAAGTGAAATCCAGGAAAATACACTGAGTTTTACTGACATAGAGACAAATGCAGATCATGTGGAAGCACTTTATCCTGAAGAAGACTGCTTTATCCTGGACAGCAAAGCCTTGGGAGGGACACACCAGCCCAGTTTTAGCTTTGCCCAGCTCGGCTTGGGTGGGCCTGATATTTCTGAGTCTGAGAGATTTTAGCCTGCTAGCAGCTGCTAACCTTTCCCAAGGGAAAAATATCTCAAGAAGGCTTCTTCTCAAAACAATCTCTGAAAACAACTGATTCATTTTCTCAAAACAATTTCTCTACATGATGTTTACCTTTCTAGTTCTGTTTCTCTAGTTTAACCAACAGGATTAGAGAGGCGTCATTTTAGTCACCAATCACATTAAGTCTGTATCAGAACACTTTATAAAAGGTAGTAAGAAACTATACAATAAAGCCTTCTGATCTTAAAACCTTCAAAAAAGGGTATTTAGAGTCATTTCTTCGTGTCCTACAGCAACAGGCTTGGGTGGTCACTCTCAGACAGAACATGTCCAGCGAGCACCAGCTGTGCCACAGTGGGACCCCCAGGCGGGCTGTGCCCTGGAAACCTCTCGCTGACACCTGTCACGGTAGGACAGGAAATAGATGGACTCCATGGAGCTGTCAGCAGAGAAAGAAGCTTTATTTACAGTCCCAACAGTTTCTTTTAGAACACGCTGTGTAAAAAGGTCTGTTACTGCTCCATGGCACTGACACTGCTCTCCATTGGGTCAGGAATAGGAAACAACCCCTGGGACAGTTGTTCTGGGAAAGGGAACACTGTTTGCTGAGCCTGTGCTGAGAAACGCAGAGAGATGTTTTGGAAAGAGAAACTGTTGGCAGCTTTCCCTTGGGAAAGGAGCCAGCAATGGTTAGCAAGCTGAAATTCAGACTCAGAAGTATCGAGTCCCCAGACACCCCCCAAGGTGCCACCCTGGGCTCACCAGCCTGGTGGTCGGCCTCCTCCATGGACTGGGTGGTGAAGAGCGTCACGCGCCCGGCGCGGCGCTCGCGCAGCAGGCTCCAGACGTGGTGCCTGGAGCAGGGATCCAGCCCCGCCGTGGGCTCGTCCAGCAGCAACACCTGCAAAGGCCAAGCAGATCAGAGCCCCCCGTGCCCAGGCGTGCTCATGGGGCTCAGTTCCACGCTTGCACCATTTTCTTCCGTGCTTTCAGGATGATCTCAGAGAAGAGAATGCTCGTTTTGACTGCTCTTCCTCCCTCTGCCATACTACCACCCTTCTTGTCACCCTGACTTTTCAGTCTTCTCTTGTGTCTCACAGTTCATAGTTCTTAGGTTGTTTCTCACACACGGGTGTTATAAACAGAAGCAACGTTTTCCTTAATTCAAGGTAGTTTACATTCTTGTTCCCAGAGCTATGGACAGCTGATGGACAGTTGTCTTCACCAGTGGGATGGGGAGAGGTGTCAGCCTTCTCCCCCAGTCCCTGGCCTTTGTAAAAATACTATAAAAGTGGAGTCAAATCTTTTAATAAACAGTTCGTGCCTTCTCACCAGAGTGAGTGTGTGTGTGTGTGTCTGTGTGTCAAACAATGACACCCTCTAATTAAAAATATGGCTCTGACTGAACCAGATTCCCCAGTCCTTCCAAAAAGTGAATTAGTAGCCTGGAATGGCAGGGGAAAATCACAACAGTCTCTTTGCCAAATCAAAATGCAAAGCTATGTCCCAGAACAAAATATGTTATGTGTGCATAAACACGGTCAGACCTTACCTGGGGGTTCCCTAAAATTGCAATTCCAAGAGACAATTTTCGTTTTTGCCCTCCACTCAGGGCATCAGCACAAACATTCTGAACATCGGTGAGGTCCAGCATGACGAGAACTTTCTGCACCTTGGAGACACATGAAGACAAGAGTCACATTTCCAAAGCACTGGGCACATTTGAATTCCTAAATGGCTGCAAATATTGCAACTTCAAGTTTTCAAAATTACCTACCCTTAATGGCTTTGCTTGGAGATAAATAAGACAAATCTGAGTTCTAACTCATGAAATGAGGATAAGAAAGAACTGGAAAACCACTTTGCCACTAAATTAGGTTTGTTCTCATTTCCATGGAACAAGATGCAGGCGATCATCTTGTATAAATAAAGCACAACGTTCCCAAGATGCCATAAAGGACAAGTCAGCGGCTGAGAAGCACATACTAACCTCTTCATCCACTTCCTTCCACTGAATCCCCTTGATGTGAGCAAAAATTCTCAGGTTTTCCTTCACTGTCAAGGCTTCAAAATGCAAATTAATTTGGGGGCAAATCCCAACCCTTTCCTGCATTCCTTCCATATTCCATATTTCAGAAGCATTGTAGTTGTAAATCATTGCAGAACCTGCACAGGGGGGTGAATGAAACATTTGACATAAATTCCAGCACCATGGATGTTTCTCAAGTGCTAAATTAAAAGTTAAAAAAACCAAAAAAAGCTAAATAACTGGATAGCCCAAAGATTTAACACCTTTCAAAAATATTTGAGAGCACCAAAACCTTCCCTTAAAAATAAAAACATATTTCCTATAGGTGTGCAGCTCATGGAAAACACCAGGTCATCCAGATGGACACGAGGGATCCATTATCCCTGGAGCTCATGTTGAAGGAGAAATCTGCACTGACAACAACCCAGCACAAATGACTGAGGGAAAACTTGCAAGTTTTTTGCATGAACCAACAGCTCCTCCTCCTCAGCTTCCAGGCCCATTATCTTACCTGCTGAGGGCTTGGAAAACCCACTGAGCACATTTAACAGAGCAGTCTTCCCAGATCCACTGTGACCCAGCAGTGCAGTGATCTGGCCTTCATATATATTTAAGGACAAGCCTGGAATAAAAATAGGACAACAGTAGGATGGAAGCGAGTGAGAAGTGGACTTGGACCTGTAGCTGTTGCCACAGGTGACAGAAGTGACTTTTCTTTAGAAGCTGAGAGGCAAAACCAGGTCCAAAAGAACAGGTTGGTTCTTGAGGAGTTAGGCCTAAGCTTAGTAAGGAACCATGCCTATATTGAATTTAGAGATATTTAAGGAATTTTGACTCCTGTTTTCTACAAGGTTCCTAACATTTTACTTCAGTGTGGCTCAAGAATAATCCTCGGGAAGAGAAGAGCCCAGAGCTTTTCCAACATGTGAGATTTCAGAACTTATTTCAAAGCAGCCAGACTTTGCTATCTTATCTCTTTTTAAAATACTTTGTCTTTCTGTGGGTTGTTCAGGTTGTATTTGTTTGGTTCTTTCCACTCAATATAGAGCTTTGAGGCCATATTGATTTTTAGAATATTTTTGTATTTTTCATTTTTGATATTTTCACTTGACATTCTTGTTAAACAAATGCATTTAACAAATATCCCATGATTTTCCTATGACTGTGTCAAATATTTGCATTGGCAAGTGCTTGGAGAGCGCAGCTTGGGCAGGGACAGCAGATTTGGCCATGAAATCCCAAGTTTGCCCAAAATAGTTTACGTTTTGAAAAGGGGCTTTCAGAGGGGATTTCTAGAGTGGTTCGTCACTGCAAAAACACAGCTTTTAAGAAGACTTTAAAAAATTGCAAAAAAATAATAAACCGTTGCAAAAAAATGATAAACAGTGATTTTCCTGGAGGGAACAGGGAGATAACGACCTGGTAGAAACTTGCCAGTAATTTACCCCAGCAGAAATAACCATTGCACAGTAAAATTTAACAGGCCCAGAGGCAGAATTCAGTACTGCCAGTACATTTCAAACCACTTTGGGGTCCTATCTTATGGAAAATGAATAAAAGAATTACAAAGGCTCTCCTTACCCTTTAAAGCTTCGGTGCTCTTGTTCTTCTTCTTGTATATTTTTTTAATATTGTTTAGTCTAAAGAAAAGTAGGCAAGCCATTACTTATTGAATCACAATTTGGGGCTGTTTCCTCTGCCTCAAATTAAACTTTGAAAGCTCTTAGGGGAATATTTCCCAGCCTCCTCCTCAAACTGGTCCTGCAGAAGGAATCACTCGATGTAATTAATTTTTGGTATCTTTAAAGCAGGATCAGGTCCTGTACTTTTCTAAAAGCCATTTAAAAGGCTTCAAAGATAAACTCGAGGAACATTTAGTGAGTCAAGGAAGAGGCTCTGGGGAATAACACGTGGATATTTAATTAAGAGTGATGACCTAGCTGTTATTTTGGCAGATTTCTGTTTGCTGTCTGGTAACAACCAGGAGGCAGCACCAGCCACGAGCCCACCCAGCCCCGCAAGGATGGACAGTGCAGAATTTCTGCAGCACACTCTGCGCTTGAAGATGAGGAAGGGGAACAGGGAAGTGCAGGGCAGGGAGTTGGAGGATGCCCCACATCCAATAAATGTTCAATTCCAGCTCTGGAGTGGGATGAAACGCCGAATAACCCCTCCTTTTCACATGTTTGACTTAATCCTATCCCTAATGCCAGCTGCCAGCCTCACACTCACCAGTGCAGCGTGGCTGTGCTCTCTAGAGCCAAACAAGCCGGGCAGAGCTGCATTTTTCGTGCCCACAGGAGCTCCTTACCTGATGGCTTCCTTGCCATCGAAGCCAGGCGGCATCGGCTCGGCGTCGCAGCCGAGGACGGGGTCGTGGCTGCTGCCAGCTCTCGCCCCCACGTACCCACTGCCACCCCCGAGCCAGTACGAGGGCCTCAGGAAGAAGGCAGGAGGATGTGGGACCCCGTACTTGCCTGAATCAGAGGCAGAGAAGGTGAAATATCAACCCCAAAACCTCCGTCCGTCAGCTCTGATAAAGGTCCAGCCCAGCCACCGCTGCCCCGGGAGCTGCAGGACATGAACTTCCAGCAGAGTGGAAGAATTGCTAAACTCTGCAATTTAAACTGTCCACACCTGTAAATGCAGGTGGGGAATAACCACAGCCCAGACCCCATTTACAACCTCCTCGGTTCCAAAAAATCAGATCAAGTCCTACAACACCCTTCCAGCCCCAGTGCTCAGGGCGGCCAGAGCAGGATCTCAGTGCCTCACTGCAGGGTTGCAGTTTTTTCTCCTCCCACCACCCCTTGGGTAACTTTCTCCCTACAAAGCAGGGAATTATAGAAGAAAAAGCCATGAAGTTTGCATTTTTCCCCACACACTTTCACTCACCAGGCAAAACCTTATCGAAGTAGATGGCCAGCAGGAAATACAAGACACTGTCAAAGCTCAGGATGAGGTACAGGGTAGAAAAAGAGTACGACTCTGGGGTAAATGCTGGTCCATATTTTTCTATTTTTACCATCTAGGGGAGGAAAAAGAAAAAAGCACAATTCAGAACCAACATTTTCTTCCGGCAGAAACACTTTGTGAGAGCTACTGCTGTGTCATCACAGCCATTTTCCCTAAAATCCCAATTCACTCGTGACCACGACGCTGTTTCTAAGGAGGCAAAGGGTTTATTCTGACCACAAGCACCAGAAATGCCTCAGTAAGCTGAATTTCAAACCATGCAGAAGTTACAGAGTGATGCACGTGCTGTTTGCAAAGGCAGTGCTTCCACCCTTCACAGTTCCTGCCGCCCTTGGTACCCACCAGCCACAGCCCACTGCTCATTTTATTGAGATTTAAATTTCTTGCAGCAAAATTCGTGATGCAGTTGAGGGTCCCACCATCTTTGCCACGATTTAGCACAGACTTTTTAGGAGCCAAGTTTCCCTTTTAAAAGCAGAGGGGGTGACTGGGTTGTTCCGGCGATGCAAATTGTGGATTTTGCTGTTCTCTGGCAGAATTGTGGGGGCTGAGCTTTTGTGACGCACAGGTTTTATTATGGACTTACCATGGCATGGCCAGCTGTGAAGGCAAAAGGACTGAAGAGGTTTAAAGTCCACTGCAAAGCCCATGGCAGTTTTTCAAACAACGTCAAAAAGCCCAGTGCCCCAAAGAGGATGTGAAGGAGAAATCCCACAAAACTGGAAATATTTGGCTGCTTTAGCAACGAGCTGAGCAGGAAAGTGAAGTTAATCTGCAGCAGACAAAACCAGTAGTTAGCAGGATGCATTTCTGCCGCAATTAAAAAAAAAAAAACACCAAACCAAACAACATTAAAATAGGAGCAAAATTGGAGACCCAGCTGGGTTTCAGTTGTTCTTTCCAGATGCACAAGGCTTTGTTTAGCAGACAGCCATGAGATTTAGGGCAGCTTTACAGGGACAGACAAATCCCTCCCAGCCTCATTTTAGCACCTCTCTTTACTCTGATTTCGAGTCAGGATCTCCCAAAGTGTAATGGGATTGGTATAAAAGCCTACAAATATTAACAATAAATCACAGGTTTTTTTGTTACTTTCTCATATAATACCAGCCCTAAAATCTCTGTAGTCTTTCAGATATTTTAATTAGGAAACAGAAAAAAAGAAAAAAAAGAAAAAGAAGTGCATCATGTAGGAATACAAAAGCAAACTTACAGATGCCAGGCCATAAAAGAAATAAAAAAAATACACTTCCAAAAAGCTGTTGCGATCAAAAGCTTCAACCAAGGCGACCCAGGTCAGCAGGCTGGCCGTGATGGAGACATACACGATGTACAGCAAGCTCCAGGATAACCTACAAAGGAAGGCACAGCTATTTCTGTCCCTGAGCATGACAACACTTGCCATGGCATGGTGGTTTAAATTCAAATATTTTGTATTTTCATCCATTTACAGCTTCCAGACGGGACAGGCGCAAATGTCGGAGAGTCCCAGGAAGGGTCAGGTTGGAAGGCACACAGAGGGTGGATGTCTCTGCTCAAAAAGGGTCACCCCGGAGCACAGGGCACAGAAATGTGTCCAGATGGGTCGGGAATATCTGCAGTGAGGGACACCCCACACCCCCTCTGGGCAGCCTGTTCAGTGCTTGGTCA
Source organism: Donacobius atricapilla (assembly GCA_013397315.1). Taxonomy (NCBI): domain Eukaryota; kingdom Metazoa; phylum Chordata; class Aves; order Passeriformes; family Mimidae; genus Donacobius; species Donacobius atricapilla. The sequence goes on along the minus strand of WBMY01000027.1, from coordinate 2,665 downwards.
CTGCTCAGGAAAAAAGTTCTTGCACACACTCAGAGCTTGCAGGTGCCCAGATCTCTGCGGATGCAATGATGGCAGCAAAGGGACACGGAGAATCTGCAGCCAGGCCCTTTTATCCATGTGCTTTTCCTAAGGATGCGAAATATTCACGGCCTGAGGGATCAGGAAGCCTGTTTGGACAGACCCCGTGCCCCTCCTCTGCCTCAACATTTAGCTGTTTCTCCGGAATTTGTTGTTTCTTTGCTTTTTTCTGGAGGCAAACAACCCCTCCACACCCAGAGCCCTGCTGCACACACCCCTGCTCCACCAGGAGGGCTCCTCCTCCTTTTTTGGGGGGGAGAAGAGCAACAAAACAACTACAAAAAGCCTGTCTCAGAGCAACAGGCTTGGAAACAGAGAGCAAAGAGACCCCCAGAATGGTTTAGGCACCTCCAGGATCCTCTAATTCCACCCCTGCCATGGGCAGGGCCCTCTCCCACCAGACCAGGCTGCTCCAGGCGCTTGGCAAAATAATCCCTGTAATTGCACATTAATTTCTGGGATTTACCAGAAGGAAATATCTTGCAGACCCATTGCTCTCATCAGTATCTTCAGCTTCTTCTTCTCCTTGAGAACTTTCACTGACAAAAAGTGCATGTATGGGCAGTAGCTCAGTATGGCACAGATAATGAACCAAAGGTAATCCAGTTTAAACAGAGGTTTCATCACGGTTTTCAGGTGAACTCCAGTAATTGACTTCATTTCTTCCCACACGGAGTGGTTGGTTTTCATCTAAAGGAAAGAGATCAGCCATTCATTTTCATTTTTGCAATGAAATCGCCAACGTCAGAACAAACGGGGTTACAAGGATCAGAATTACCAGATTGTCAATAATAAGGTTATGTTTATAAGCGAATAATCAGTATTTGGTATCTTTTTGTGTTGACCTGCAATAAACACTGTTCAATCCTTGTTCCATTCACTGCCCCGAGCCATGAGAACGAGCTGTCATTCTTCTAAGTTTTGAATTACACTATTTAAGAAGTTGATGACTACAGAAAATCAGAGCATCACAGAATCCCAGGATGGTTTGGGTTGGAAGGGACCTTAAAGATCCCCTTGATCCACCCCCTACTATGGGCAGGGACCTCCTCCACTATCTCAGGTTGCTCCAAGCCCTGTTCAAATTGGCCTTGGACACCTTTAGGGATGGAAAAACGAGCTGGCTTGGTGGTTTTCTTGGTGGTTGGGGTGTTTTTTCGCCCTCTATTTTTGGGTTTTAATTACACAGAGCTCTGGGAAGAACAGCAAATTCCATCATGAGCACACTTACCTCTATGACTGCTGCATCAATGCTGGACTGCACTGAGAGGAAGCCCCCGTACCAGTACAGAGGAACTTTGCAGTGCCTTGCTGAAAAATCCCAGCAGGTTTCTGTTGGGGAAACAGATTTTTTTAAAAATAATTAGTCAATATTAACTAATAAATTTCCATATATATGTGCATATAAATACTTGTGCATGACATGGGGGGTTGAAAAGGAGTTTTACCTAAGTGTGAGGAAATCAAGACTGGGGTTTACTCGGCCTTTTATCTTTAATGTGTTGAATCCCTGGCCAGGGACAACAATGCACACAAAATTCTCATTTTCCGGGCATGTTTTGATGTGTTAAGGTACAAAAGGAAGAGGGGCAAAAAGGCACTGGACGATGTCTGAGCTCCCTTCCACCCCAAACCATTCTGGGATTCTCTGATTTTCTGGCTGTGGATGACCTTTATGCTCTTACAGCTTTTTTTCTCTGATATTTTTTTCCTTTTACAGACACAAACCCTCAAATTTTGACTCATGTCTTTCTCGAGCCACTTGGCACATGCAGCCTCCATCCCTTTAGGGCGGCACAGCAGCACAGAAATCCAGCTAAACAATTTTTAATGAAAGATCAAAGCCCAGGGTTTCATTTATTTTGTTACCGATGTGCTCAAAGCCTTCGTTTGGAAACACAGCTCTGCCCAGTTGAAATCTCAGAGCGTAGGAGAAGTCATCCTTAAAAACAACACCAATGCTTTCGTCCTCCAAATTTCCTTTTTCTTCCATTTTTGCCTCATTTTCCATCTCTTCTATTATTACACCTGCCATTAGAATAGATAAATAGCATTAATTGAAAAAAAAACCCCAACAAAACCAGCACAGCTGAAACCCCGATTATTCAGGCAACAATGAAAATGAGCACTGCCCACTGAGGTTTTCCCCTCAAAAATCACGTGGGACAAATGCTCCATGAGGGTGGGCCAGGTGCCCTTCAGACCCTGCAGGAACGTGGATTTTAGAGCTTTTACCCCTCAGCGGCGAGCTGGAAGCCACTTTTGCCATTATTCTCCTGGTGGTGTTGGTTGCAGGGGTGTACATGAGCGTCACCCCCGAGGCATTGAAGGCCGGGTCGTCCAGGCTCCCCAGGAATTTGTAGGGGAACTCCTGGGTGGAGTAGTACATGTTCAGAGATGTGGAGTCGCGCAGGATGTAGAGGAAGAGCAGCGATGCTGCCCACTCCTGCAGGGAAGGAAGGAAGGAAGGAAATGCAGAGGTGAGGGGGCAGCCCAGGGAGTTGCTGGTGTGGGGATGGTGCCTTAGGATTTAGCTTTTGTGTTTTTCAGCTGTAGTATTTTTTATATCATAATAATATTTTTATTG
>WBMY01000025.1:0-10204 GCA_013397315.1 Donacobius atricapilla | reverse complement strand
GCACAGAGAGAGGGTGAGAGCCATAGACCCGGAGATCAGCAGCCCCTGTAATCCCCTCCGTACTCAGAGCATTTCTGGGACAGCCTCAGTGGCTGCCGGTGCGAGCTGGCTGATCCAGCAGAGCTGGATCTGTGCTGGAGCTGTGCTGGGGGACTCCAGTCCCTCTTTGAATGACATCTCTCTGGCTGCCCATTGTTTTTGGAAATCACACTGTTTGTGGCTTGCTGCTGTTTGCTGTACTGGTGTGATTCATTGCCAGTGACCTTGGTGGCACTGGGAACAGCTGAGGATCTTGCTCCAGGGCAGGAGCTGGGACCCCTCATCCCTTCCCTGGGGGATGCATTCGAGGGATGTGCTGGGCTGGGATTCTGGAATTCTGCAGCCACACCACTGCAGGAGGAGAATCAGGCACAGCCACTCAACCTTGCACAGCCACTTCTGAGTTCCTTATCGTGCTTCCTCAGCACAGNAGCTGATTATATTAACCCATGCGAAATACACATTTCTACCTCCATGGATTTTTTTTTTTTTTAACTTTACTCTGTTGGAGTTGTTAATATCTCTGCTACTCACATGCACCTAGGGGTAATGTTAGGATCACTGCACATTTACTCTTCTGTTTCTGACTTCTGAAGGCCCTACATTAATATTCTAAAACTCATTACTGATGTAAAAACTAACTGGTTTATTGAACATTGCATGTCTGGCCTCATGTCTGCATAGTACTAATTAAAAATCATGAACTTCTTTACCAGCAGGAAGCTTTGTAAAATGTGGTGTGGATTTTTGGAGGATTTAATCCCATTTCTGTGTATATAAACCAGAGGGCATTTTCCAGACACTCTTGAAAGTTTCAAGGTATTATTTACAGAAATAATTCCATTATGAGTATGCTGGGTTGGATTCTGCCCAACCTCCCATTTTTCACCCCAGTACAAGACAAATTAGCTCTAGGCATGAGAGGTCTGATGACAGGAAATGAGTTCAGCCCAGGAACTGTGAAGGTATGGATCACAGCAGACCGTGCTGCTGCCCCTGAACTTGCCTTTCAGTTGGTATCATTTACTTTCCAAAACATTCACCTCACCTGAAGGACAGAAAATCCCCCAGATGCCTGGAGGTCAGCTCATATTTCAGCACCAGCCTTTCCTATTGGGGTGGAGATTTACATTGGGACGTCTGTGAGACTGCATATAGGGCCATATTTTATCAGGCGGTGGATGTCTTTTCATTTGGTATTAGTCAAATGTGTGTAACCCTAATTAAGAAATAAGTTAATCCTAATGTCAACTGGCATAAATCCTGTAAGGAAGGAGTGTTTGCATTTACCAAGGGCTGCAATGTAGTTGCTTGACTTTGGTCTCCGTGTTGTCCTTGTTCGTGTACAGTCTAATCTGACATCAGGAGAATCATCAAATCAGAGAATGGTTTGGGTTGGAGGGGCTCTTTAAAAGTCACCTAGTCCAGCTTTCACTAGTCCAGGTTGCTCAAAGCTCCATCCAACCTCCTGACCTTGAACACCTTGAAGAGTTGGTCCCACTGTCCTTGTGAATGCTCAGCTTGTCTGCTGGAGTTCCATAAAATGTCCTGTGATTGCCTGGACACTACTTAGAGCCCTTCACCTGCCCTTGTCATCCACACTGAAACTTTTTGTGAGTTCTGGTAACTCTTGAGGATTTTTTTTAATACCTTTCTGAAATCTGGAGTGCCAGAACTTCCAGCCACTACTCCTCTGACTAGATATTTGAATTGCCACAGCTGTGGCTGCGTGGGTCAACTTAGCTTCACACCATTATTCAGAAATGAGAAGAAATTACCAAAAGGCAGAATTAACCCCAATTAAATGCCAAACGATCCCTTCACCCTGCTTCTGAGCCTCAGTCTGGGCTGAGAGAATCCCCTCCCAGCCTGGCTTTCTCCATGACAAGCCCCTTCCCCATGGCCAGGCCTGCCCTGTGCTGCTCCCAATGTGATTGCAGCCCAGTTCCTCACAGAGGGTTTCTTTGAAACACTAAACACATGCAGCTGAGGTGCCTGTCCCACAGTGCATCCCTGACTTCAGTTAGAAACCTGGCATGTGCCTTTTTCCATCCTGTCTTCCTCTGCACACATGCCTAGAGGAGAACTGTACATTTTCTCAGAGAGATTTTGGATTTGTTGCTTCAGACATGGTTTTCTTGAGGACAAATCCAGGTTTCAAGTCATGATCCACTCCCTGTGTTATTGGGTGAACTCACCTGTCTTCAGAGGCAGGAAGCCTGTGCTCTGAAGGATGAGATTTCATGGCTGTTTGAGGATACAGGTGAGAAAAGAGCAGCCCCAGGAATGGCTGGGGGAAGGATATAGAGCCAGAGCACCCTTAGGGGGAAAACAGGGGAAAAAGCAGGGAGGAAAATCCTTTTAAAAGTTCCTTTCCCTGTCCCTTCATAGCACATTAAAGTCTGAATTCTGTAAATATGCTTTTATGTAGAATAAAGATGGCTGTGTAAGGAAAACTATAGCATTAAATACCTTCAAATAGTGCCTTCTTAATTCTGTAGGGAATTTTTATCGGCAGGAGTCACAGCTCTCCTGCTAGAAATCAAGCCCTTTATCTTCTTTTGTATGAAGAGTGGTGCAGGGGGGAGAGCAGAGTTTCTGCTGGCTTGGGTGGCATGCATCATTGTGCTTCTGAACCTCTCTGCTATTAATAATGAATTAGTCTCCACAACACAAATACAAGGCAAGGTGATTAGTAGTGTCATTTTTGGTCTTAAAAAAAAAAAATGGAAGAACTGAGAGATGAAGAGAGTTGGTCAGGAGCTGTCCCAGAAATTGGAAACTGAGTGAAGGTTTCTCATGGGTGTTATGCTGACCCCCTAGCCAGTTTAAAAACTTCACATTTCGGTTATTACTAGCTTGCCTTGAAGAGGTTTTCTCCTTGTCCTATTTCTTTCCGATTTCTTTTTCTCCTGTTAGTGGAGTGTCTCCCTGATGTTTTCAGCTTTTCTTCTGTTTCACAGTGTTTCATGGTTTGGGTTTCTTCTCATGCTCTGGTCTGTAAACACCGGCAAATGTTTATCATAACTTCAAGGTAGTTTTCATTCCTGTTCTTAGAGATATGGACAGCTGATGGGCAGTTGTCTTGACCAATGGGATGGGGAGAGGTGTCAACCTTCTCCCCCAATCCCTGGCCTTTGTAGAAATACTATAAAATGGAGTCAGACCTTTTAAAATAAATCAGTTTTAGTTCAAGCCTTCTGATCAATGCGTGTGTGTGTGTGTGTGTGACGAACAGCATCAGTGGAGCACAAAGATCCGTGTAAGCACAGTTCCGTGTTCCACCAAGAACACTGCAGGGCCTCAGGACACACTGTATTTGCAACATGTGATGCCATTTTGCAAGACAAAAGTCATATTGCTGTTACTGAAAATAGTAAGAAAAAACACAGTGCCACATATTGCATCAGTCCACGTTGCTGGAACGTGCCTGTCTGTTGTCCTCTCATGACATCTGGCTGTTCTTTTGTTCCTGGTGTTTCCTTCTTCCCTTAGCATCAGATGCTGCTCGAAAACTACTTGCTGTTTGTGCACAAGAGAAAGAAAATATGAAAAGGAATGAGGTTTTCCACTGCAGGTTTTTCAGGAGTGTGGAAAGCCACCAAAGGGAGCAGCCACATGCCCAGAGAGTGGCATGGCTGGTGCTGGTGCTATGTAAGCTACCTGGAAAACTGAAGGATAATGCTAACTTTCTTTTTCCAGGGGGATAAGAAGATTGGCAGCATTAATTTTCAGCTGAATTAGCTCTTTTGATAAGTCCAGGAGAGAGTCTTGAAGCAATCATGAAATCAGAGCAGCTAATGCTGCTTGGCTGTTCTATAGTCTGTTCACAGACCCAGGAGCCCCGTTTCCCTGCTCCAAGAGGGGTCCTCAGGCTCTGTTTTCTGTTACAGGCTTTTAATCATGTGTTTCCATCACTTGCTCATGTATATGGTAGGTGGGGAGGCAGAGCAGCAGCCGAAGCAGGAGATGTAAGCTGTCTGTCCCTACACTGAAGTGTACCCCAATGTATGCCCCGAGGAGCTTTGCTGTTTCTGGCAGGTTTGGCATGGGGTTTCTCTTGAAGTAACAAATAAGGCCCACATGCCCACTAGTTCCTGTGCACAGCCCTCTGCCTCCCTCCCAATGCCGGTGCCTTTCAAGTGCTCCTCTCCATCACTGGGAGCAGATGTGTTCAACACCAAGGGGAGCAGCTCTCCTTTCAGGATCTAACCAGGGTGCAGTATCAGTGCTCTGATTATCAGGAGAGGAAAAAATACACTGAGGGAGTGAGAGGGCTGTTAGAGCCAGAAGATCTCAGCACACCAAGAAAAAAAGCATACCTGATGAAGGATTTTTACTGGGCACAGTGGGAATTTGCTGTAGGAAAAACTAAATCTTGGGAGTAATTGGGCTGTGGGAAGGAAGAGGGGAAGAGCTGTGCTCCAGCCCCTGGATCCCACACAGGACTGGGGCTCTGCAGCCCCTCTGCAGCTCCTGAGTTCTGTGGCACAAGGGGGTGCCCAGTGTCTTGCAGGGAAAGGTCCATGATGAACAAACATCTTCATTTGAAATCACTGTAGGCTTCTGGTTTTGCATTTCATTTCCAAATGCAGTTATCCAGTTTTCAGTTTAGGCCCGCTGAAGTGCAGAAAAATAGAAGTATGCTGCAGAAGAGAGGGAGAAAAAAACTTTTGGAATTGCTAAAATGATGCACAGAGAGAGAGAGAATGACCTTTGGTTGGGCATCCAACAGTGCAAAGAAATTCTAAAGTAGTTTACTTTGAAGTACATTTCAGTCAGAGGGATTTTCTAGCAGCAAAATCAGGCACTTAGCAGGGATTGCATATAATTTCCACTCTATGCCAGTATAAAGCTTCAAACAAAATGATTTTTTTTTCCATTCAACACCAATAACTAAAGCCCTCAGTCTTTAATAATGACTCATTCTTCACCTGTGCTATTTGAACTACATTTGTCATCTATTACTAGCCTTTAAAAGAACTTAACCTGAGTCTTCTTTTTGCCTTGTCTTTCAGTTTGAGTAATTTTCTCTACAAATGACACATTTTAGAATTTGACATTTACATAAGACACTGATGTTAGAAGTGCTTTTAGTTTGCATTTGTCTTAATTTCACGTGTTACTGTAATACATTATTGTATTTTACCACATTGTTCAGTCTAATCCTCCCATAGGAATGTGAGGTCAGCAGTGGTAGAGGTTTGGGAGTGGGGAGGGGTGGATATGGTAACTACAGTATGAGAACTACCATGTATGAGATGGAATAATTCACCTAGAAGGCAGCCAACCTGTCAGAAAGGCTCAGAGGACATTTTACCAGAAAATCTGTAGCTGGCAATTATAATATGACCTAGTTTAGTGTCCAGCTGGGGCAGCCAAGCAGGAGCTGCTGGTGTCCAGTGACCAGTGAGGAGTCCCAGTGTCTGTGTGGGATCAGCAGTGTGGACACAGCCGCAGAACCTGTGCTGCTCCCCCTGCTTTGTGAACAGCTTGCACAGGACAGGACACAAAAGCTGTTTCACATCATATCCTTTATTATGTTTAGGGCTCAAGACCAGGTGAAGAGTGACAGGCCAGCCCCTGCACCTGCTTTCTGCACATCTGTGGGAGCTGGCATCTCAGAAAAGCCCAGTCCTGCAGCTTAATCTGCTGTTGTGTCCTCACAAACAGCCAAATCCTCTGGTCTAGGCACTTGCAAACCTATCTGTACTCCTGGCTAGAAACTTTGCCTGTGATTAACATAAATTCTGTTGGTATTCTCATTGTTGTGTGGTTAAAAAACTCCCATTATTGTGTGGTTCAGCCTGAGCAGAGCTTTCTGTTGTGCCAGTTACACAATCCCATGCTCGAGTCATGCAGCAGCCCCAGCACCATAAGTGATGCTAATGAGGGAAACAAGCCCTGCTCCCACCCACATCGCTGCAAGTTTGTCACTGACCTCTGTGGCAGACAGAGCTGGGCCTTTTTCAGAATTCAAAAATAAGCCCAAGCTGTAAAAAACAATATTTTCTTAAGGGAGTCATCCTTTTGTGTTTTCTTTCAGTGCCTGAAGTGCCTTTTGTAGAAAGGTTACTAACCTGCAACAGATGAAAGTTAAAAGAACACGGTTAGAAGGCAAAGTAAAAGGTGGTTATGAACATATGGTTGGTAGATTTATTTTTAGAAATGAAATACAAAAGTCTTGAGAAAATAGGCAACTGGTGCAAAAGTACCTTAAATTGGACGAACCTCATAGTCAAATATTTATGGGTCTCTTTGCAGAGTTTGAAAAATTAAATTATTAAAAGCAAATATTGTGGCAAATAGTTTCCCATCAATCTCAATAAAAGTTACATTTCCCTATCACTGTCACATTATTACTTTTTTGCTTTCAGTCTTTTAAGATTGAAGAGAACAGTAACAAACTCCAGTAACAAATCAAAGCTTTTCAATGTAATTTACTTGGTGAGTAATCTCTAATTGATTCAGACTGATGGGGCTGCATAGNNNATTATTTCCAAATGTATTCTGCAGCATTGCTCAAGTGGAGAAGGGAAAGGGGAATATGACAGAAGATATGTAATTTGATATATACATTGTACATGTTAAAGGTCAGAAGCAGTGCTTTGTACCCAGTGACAAATTGCTCCATTTCAAGGCAACTTAAGCTCCAGACTTTTGAAAGAATTGCTCCAATGTCTGCCCTGACCCACAGAACATTTAGGGAGGCTTCAGGAGAGCAGAAGCAAATCCCCCTGCCACTTTCTTCCCCACAGCAGAAATCCCTGAAGTCTGATGCCTCAGGGGATCGATCTAAAATTAGCAACTACAAAATTCATCTTTAATTTTTGTTCAATGCACTCTCAGAAACCATCTGACTCTTCCTACTGTAGCCTGGTGTAATAAAAGCATCAGTTTTTCCCAGCACCCTTCTGTGGTCAGCTGCAGAGGTTTGCTGAGTTTGCCAGGGAGGATCCAAGGCACCTTAGCTGCTGCAGTCCCAAATGCTGGGATGTAGCAGTGTGTTTTATAATCTGTGTTGTATGTTAATTTGTGGTTCAGTCCATGTACCCCCATTGTTATACAAAATTTGGTTGTACCCCTTCATCCCCTCCCACAGTCACGTGTCCATTCCCTACNTCACTATACAAGAGAAGAGCTGGGTCTGGCTCCCGGGCAGTGGGACTTGAGGCATGTTCATCCCACAGCTGCAGCCTGGCGTGTGTGTTCCTTCCCTCTCCCATTTTATTGAAAGTGTAATTGCTTGGCAACATAATTTAGTCACCTGCAGGTCAGGGTTCAGATCTTGTTAATATCATTGTGAATAAGAAGGAGGAAATGACTTAGGGGGTTTTACAGCTTCTTTGGGACATTGCTGTTAACCAAGAGGTTCGTGTCCTGTGGTGGAAAGCCTTTAGTGGCTGCTTGTTTTCTCCATGATTATTTCCAAATGTATTCTGCAGCATTGCTCAAGTGGAGAAGGGAAAGGGGAATATGACAGAAGATATGTAATTTGATATATACATTGTACATGTTAAAGGTCAGAAGCAGTGCTTTGTACCCAGTGACAAATTGCTCCATTTCAAGGCAACTTAAGCTCCAGACTTTTGAAAGAATTGCTCCAATGTCTGCCCTGACCCACAGAACATTTAGGGAGGCTTCAGGAGAGCAGAAGCAAATCCCCCTGCCACTTNGGGGCTTGGGGCAGTGTGTGCTCTGACCCTCCCTGCTGCCCTTGGGATGCTGCACACCCATCAGATGTGCTCAGCTCACCCTTCAGAGCTGGGGCTGCACTGCCAGGCTGAGCATCTGCAACAGCTCAGAAAAACAAATCACCTCTTTGCATATTCTGGGTGTGAAGGAAAGGCTTTGCAGTTTTGACAGAAATATTTGTGTAGAGCTGTCAGAAGGGTTTTTCCACTTGGTTGGCCTAACCAGCTGAAAGGAAAGCATGCATACAGCCATGTGTACATGTACTTATATCTAGCTGTGTGTTCTTATTATTATGGCTGAAAACCCAAATTTGAACAATTTGGTCCAAAATTAAATATTTCATTTTCTTTCCAGGATGATAAACACGTCCTATTACAATTGCAAAATAAGATTCTTAAAGCACAAGTAGAAGTCTCTCTGAAAAATAAAAAGCCATAGCTTTTCCATTAGAAAAGAATATAATTAAGTATTTTGCATGTATTAGAAAAAATTCCTCATTGTTTGAAGCCAAAACAGTTTTATCAAATTCAATCTGAACTCACAGGTGGCTGTAATCTTACTAAAATAGAATTTCTTGGCAGACTTATTCACCAATTTTCGTAGTCAAGATTTCCATTTGATTTCCTTTTCAGACCTGTCAGCATTTCCCCCCTCAGCATGGTGTGCTGCCCTGCTGGGGCTTTCACAGCCCCGTCCCACACGGCCCCACTGTGTGTGTGCGAGAGGCTGCACTTGTGTCCACTGCTAACAAACCCCACTAATCCCAGAGCCATTTGCATGGCTGATTTGTGCTCTGGACTTCATTAATCTTGCTCTGGGGCTCATTATTATTTGTGCTGTGTGGCTGGTCAGCTCAGACATATGGGGCCAGATTGCCAGCTGCTGGGACTCAGCATGGCCCTGCTGATTGATGGGGCAGGCTATAACAAATTGAAGCTGCAGCACGGGGAGGCTTCCTGGGATGGGTTTTGTAATGTATGAGCTCCTACACAAGTGAAACCCACCTGTGAAACAAGCTGCCTTTGGATACTTTGCTCATGGAAACATTTGGGATTGTGTGAAAAAAACCCAGTGTGAGCAGGTGTTTGCAAACAGGAGTTAAACAGTGACCAGTAACAGCTGAACTGAAAAGCTTGCTTAGAAAAATGTGTATTTTTGTTTGTGTGACTCCCCAAATAATTTCTTAGCTGGTTCTTTTACTGACTCAGCTGAGATGCAGAACATATTCTTGATTCCAGCTCCTGCAAAAGCTTCAGTGGAAAAAACAATATTATGAAGCAGTGTCTTCACATGTAAAACCTGAGTAATACCATAAACCATTGTTTACAGGGACTGATGTGACAAGTACCAGTGATTCAAGTAAAGCTTTTCAAAAACTGATGCTGGCAAAGGCCCAGTGCTGTAGTGCCAGCTCTCAATGAGCTCTGCAGAGGGGACAGCAAAGCACTGGCAAAAAGGGGAACTTTACCAACTTTTCCATGTTTTTATTCAGAGCTGTGTAGGAAGGAGCAGCTACGTACAGCAAAAATGTGTTGTGTGTCTGCCTTCGCGTGAATGAGCTCTAGAAAGAGTTCCGATTTCTTGCCCAAGTCAGGCCCTTACAGAGGTGTTGACATGTGAGACCTGAATCCCTGTGCAACAGGGCATCTGCCATCAGGGGTGCTAATTGGGAGTAATGTTGCAGAGGTAGCAGAATGGCAGAGAAAACTGAGAAGAGGGAATATTTCCTCCTTCCTTCCTCCCGTCCTTCTGGGCAGCACTGGCACTGCAGTTTCAGGCTGATCCCTGGATTTCTGCATTGTGCCAATCTCCAGCAGCACCTTCAATGTATGACAATTGCCAGTAAACATGAGGCCACCTTAACCCATGATAGAGGTCATAAATTTAGAAGACCTGAAGGTGGAAGATTTGTGTTGTTATTGATTGTTCCCCATCCCCTCTCTACCTCTTCCCCTAACATCTGACAGGGAGGTTATAGCTGGTAATAATATGAGGTGAAACTTTGAGAACTTTTGAAAACTTAATCCATGGATCTCAAAATGCTTTCTAGATGCTGACTGGCACAATTGGTTTTCCAGTAAAGTGCAAGACTGGGGAAAAGAGAATGGCAGAGACAGAGAGCAGAATTAGACTGGACTTCAGGAAGGAATTGTTCCCTGTGAGGGTGGGAAGGCCCTGGCACAGGGTGCCCAGAGAAGCTGTGGTAGCCCCTGGATCCCTGGAAGTGTCCAAGGCCAGGTTGGACAGGGCTTGCAGCAGACTGGGACAGTGGAAGGTGTCCCTGCCATGACAGGGGGTGGCACTGGGTGATCTTTAAGGTCTCTTCCAACCCAGGCCATTCTGTGAGTACATTAAAAAAAAAGGACACTGAACCATTAGGTATTTGGGATTTAACTAAGAAGTCTGGCATTTCCCAGCCACTATAGATTTATGGGTTCAAATGAAAGGAATGGAGTTGTCCTGGTTTAGG